>JAJMJY010000050.1:0-48605 GCA_030569115.1 Sungouiella ezoensis
GCAACCTTGGCCAATGGAGCACCTCTACCTGGGTCGTGGATGATCTGCTTGACGACACCGCGGATGTAACCGTGACGTTCAGCGTAGTCCAAGGTTCTCAACTTGGCTGCACCTTTTCTCAATCTGGTGTTAGCGGTGAAGATGGAGCCAGCACCCTTTCTCTGGTTACGAATAACTCTACCTGGAGAAGTTAGTATGGGGATTGGGAGGGGGATAATGCCGATTTCTGTCGAATTTGTGGTTGAAAATGGAAATGAAGGAATTTAGTGAGACATGTTGGTTGGGGAGGAAAGCGGATGCCTAAATTTGGGAAATTTCGGATATTCTTGGTCGCTAGTGGCGTCGGAGTAGTCGAACATAGTAAAATACGAAGCTTGGAGTGACAGGGACCGGATTATATGGGGGTAGGAATGGATTTGATGGTGAAAATTGAGCTTGCAATAAAACGGCGAAAATGTGTCATTTTGACTCGCGACGAGGAGGTACAGATCGTTTCACCATGATCAAGCACGGAATAATCGACAAATATAGGATACGGCGTGGGCGTACATACCCATTTTGTGTTGGTTTCAGCTAAGGAAGTATTCAAAACTGAAGAGAGAAATTTTCACTGAGTAGGAGTGCGGTGTATCACGTGATGTTGATCACATGATGGTGAGTGTTGCAGGTGATTATGATGGGGTGAAGTAGATGAAATGATCCTGCATTTTAATACATCACGTGCCGGGTTTCAGGGCTAGGGCTTGCGTCAATGCTATCAACTTTTATTTATCTAGGAACCATTTTCAGTATCAATTTTTGCAACCGTGGGGTCAGCATCTTGTGTTCCGTCTCCATTAGACTTCTTCTCGGATTCTTGACCCTCGGAACCTTCGGTAGCCACTTCCGGTACCACTCTGTCAACGGCAATCTCCACAATGATTTTGCGGCCATTCAATTCGTAACCATTGAACTGCTCAATGGCCTTCAATTGCAACGCCTGGCTCGGGAATTTCGCAAACGCAATTCCCTTGTTGAAAATTGGACGCTGCTGCGCCTGGAACCGCTTCAACAAGTGGTAAGAGATTCTTCGAGGAGGAATGTGGACCCATTTTGGAGTCAACTCCTTGAACAAGCTGTTCAACGCCTTGACGTTGGTTTTGTAGTCCAAGTTGGTGATGAACACCGTGTCCTTGGACCTGTTACCCGCCGGCGTCTTGGAGGCGTCGGGAGTCTTCTTTGCAGACGACTCTTTGCGGGGTTTTGTGGGGGCAGTTTCGGCGGCTACATCACCCCCTTCAGCGGCTTCAGAGTCCCCGGCAGAACCCTCAGGGGTTTTCTTATCGCCGGAAGCGTTAGCTTCTGTTGATCCCTTGGGTTTGGCCTCGTCTTTCTTCTTTTTATCGGCCCTCGCCCTCAATTCCTTCTGCTTGGCGAAATACGCCTCGGTTTTCTTCTTTTTCTCGTCTCCGGTGACAGGAGGTACCGCTTTCTTGGCGTGGATTTGGCGGCTCTTGAATTCTTTGCCGTTGTACTCCTCAATGGCCCGATCGGCCTCCTCTTTGGAGTCAAACAGCACAAACGCAAACCCTAGGCGTTTGACGAAGGTCTTCTTCCCGCGGGTGATTGTTTTGGAGGGGATCTCCACCGCGGTTACCTTCAAGGTGCCGAAAAAATCCTTGAGCTCGTCCTCGGTGGCGGTAAAGTCCACGTTGCCCAAGTAAATTCTCTCTTCGATTACGGTACTTTCAGACATGACAACAAGGGGTAATGCTTCAATGGACAGAACCAAAGGTGTGTGAGTATTTGATGCTGAGTCAGCTGCAATAATTCCCACTGGATTGGTGTGGGGAGGTAGTTGGGGGAAAGTAGAAGATGATGAATGACTTCAAGTTCCACCATTGGGAAAGTGGTGAGGTTTTCTGCAGGAAATCACGAGACGGGTAGGGAAATGGAGTGGAGGGAAATTGGGGGGAAGAGAAATTGGGGAGGAATGAAATGTGGAGGTGAGGCAGCGAGGAATTGATGGAGCAATAGAAGTTTGCATTGGAATCGCCTGGAATGGAATAGAAATTCATGTGTTGGGCAGAATTGGATGCCACGGCAATTGAGAAGTTCACGATACAGGAAGAGAATACCAGAGTGGATTCCTTACGGATTGGTACATCATTTTTGGCCCGGAATGTTCGGTTGGTGAAATACATCGAGATACTGTGGAGAATTACAAAGAGTGTGCAATTGATTATTGGGTTTGTGAAGTGGATTAATTCGGGCATCTTTATTGGGATATCTGGGATAATAATGAAGGGGTGCGGAAGAAGACAAAGTCGAGAGAATGTAGAATGTAGAGGGTCCAACAAGAATCTATGAATGATATGTTCAAGTAGTTGTGGTGCTATGGAAGTATAGAGTAGGAATGCTTAATGGGTAGGAGGAGGAATAAGACGAAGTCAGAGTAAGACAAAGTAAGACAAAGTAAGACGAAGTAAGTTATTGTAAAATAGAAAGGTTTTAGGTAACATTAACGTAGCAGAACGAGAGGAACGGAAAGAATAAGAAGAATGGGAAGCATTGCGGTAGTGAGGGTAAGAATAGCATCATAGTTTCCAGAGTAGAATGAGAAGTATGAAGGTGGAAAGATGGAAAAGAGTAGATTATGGGAAATATTGAGGGACAAAGAATAGAATGAATAAAATAACCATCTTGAAAGGATCATAAGTAGAAAGAGTAGAAAGGCAGAAAGAGCAGAAAGATGTGAAAGAGTAGAATGTGGACAATGAATATAAGCGGTAGAATCAGCTGAATCGGTAGAATTAGTAGAATCAGTAGATTCAGTAGATTCAGTAGATTCGGTAGATTCAGTAGATTCAGTAGATTCAGTAGAATCAGTAGATTCACTACATTCACTACATTCGCTACATTCACTAGATTCTCTAGATTCTCTAGATACACTAGATTAAGCACAACGAGAACTGAGCAGATTGAGTACAATGGCCAGAATGACTACTAATATTAGAATAATTGTTTCAGCAAACCTTCGCAAGCGAAACCTTCAAGTACATTCCCGTTTCCATCCACCCTACTCTCCCTCTTCAACATATGTATTAAATAGTATATCTATTTGGATGCAGTTATTTTAATTTGTAGAACAATTTTGGAGCAGCACAGTCGTTGACACAGTGCTGAAGGTGGAAGAACTCCTCCACGCAATCCTCTTTGTATGCCTTGTGTGCGTAGCCCTCTTCCTCCATCTCAGCAGTAACTCTCTCCACACACTCGTGGAAGTGGTGCACGTGTGGAGCACAGGCGGCGGTCTTGGTACATTCTTCCTTCAATTCGTCAAAGGGGTCTGCGGCCTCCTCTTCGTCTTCGTCATCTTCATCTTCTTCATCTTCATCTTCTTCTTCTTCTTCGTCCTCTTGGGCCTCAACCTCTTCGGCTTCGGTCACCTCTTCCTGTTCCTCTGGGGTCTCGACTTCTGGCTGTTATATTAGTAAACTGGAAACGGTGCAAATTGGAGGAATTCCATCATTAATAGTGAGCGAGGTGGTGAGTTTCGGAATTAGGCGACTGTGGGTGGACTTGGGTCACTTCATATGGACTTTGTACGGACTTGTACGGGGATTTGGGGGAAAACTGTCAAGAAATCACCAGTACTCTCTATAGTGTTTCATATCCAGTGAATCTCTCAGATTAAGTCATTTTCAATATCTGACGATCGATGCTTTCGCTTCTGCTCACTATCAAATTGCCAAATTCTTGTTGGTGGTACATACCTCCTCAGCGTAAGCCACGGGAAATGCGGATTCGATCAAGTCTTTCAAAAAGGACATTCTGTCTCGATGGCTTCTAAAGCTTTAGGCTTCTTTGTTAAGTGCGCTAGGTTATTGGAAAATGGCCCATGCAGGGTGTAAATCGTGCGACTGGCGATTGGTCAATGTGGCTGGGGTTACCCGGCCACTGAAGACTTTCATGGTGTACGGGTGCGAAGATTATCTCCATCAAATGAAGTTGAAATTCGGGAGACAGCGGCGATCGGATTAGTAGATGAGTATGTGATGGGACATTTTGCTTTGGATCCTGCTCGCATTTTTGTGTTCACTGTATGGTGTTATTCTTTGCTCCAACCATTGCCTGTTGATATCTATTACTCGTGTGCAGGGTTGAGACATGGTGTAATGGCTATGAGATAGTACATCGATTATTTTTTTATTTGATTTTATTTGATTTTATTTTTGCTTGATCTTGCTCGATCTTGCTTGATCTTGCTTGATTTTGTTTGATTCTGTCAGAAATTCTGTCATGTACTTTGGTATACGTTCTAGATGTCTACTGACTTTCACGTCATGAATAGAATCTTCGAAGTTACAAATGGAGAGATTACTACTAATCAACCAAATCTACTGAATCCAAATCAACGGAGCCTAGAATCCTATGGCGTAGAGTTCTTTTACTTGAACGTTTGCTATAGGCTTTTGGAATTTGTAAGTGTACTCCCAAGGCGTGGTCAATTTCTTCCAAGGAACGTTTGGCCACGCAACCACCTTGGCCGTAGAAGCTCTAAAACAAAGCTACAAAGAAAATAACAATTCCAAGTAGTTCATTTCCGTTTGCTCGGCCGAACCACAGCTATTTTTGCCATAGGTGGGAAATCTCTGCCGATAAAATAAAATGGAAAGAAAATGAGATGAAGTCAACGAATCATGCTTCTCTCTAATCATCTGGCTAGGCAGAATTAATGTCACAGTGGAATATCGATTTCCTATCCTTACCTAGATTCATATTCCTTCATCATGTTCAGTCTAATAGCATCAAGATTAGCTGCTACAATTCAAAATGTGGAACTTCTAAGAGTGTGGATATTTCCAATCCATTTACTGTTACAGGAAGAAGCCTTTTGCTAGGACAGATTCTCCTTCAGATGCCAATTTTATTCCGGAGTAAAAAAACATCAACTTGGTTCACATTTTTCAGTTCTACTGTCCATTGCAGTTCAATGTTGATTAAAGTGATTAATGTATTGGTGGCAGATTGGTGACTATTGAGCTGGCTGAACCTTAAATTGCATTCCCAGAGTTGATGTAACTATCGACGAGTCTTCTGGAGAAACTCTCCTGCTCTATTCTAGGCTCCATCTTTCTACAATCATTCATGTTTCATTTGAAAAATATCAAATGTATTCTAGCACTCTTGTTACTTTCAATGATTCGTTTCCGAGTATTTTTGGATAATAGCTCTCTTCCAGAATTGACATCCACAAGTTTCCTCAGCACGATCTACTTCGACTCAACTATCCCATACTCCACAGCTCGTAAAGCATAGTGCGGGCTCGACACCAACGGTGAGGCTTCTCAAGAGCACTCTAAGTAGTATTCGCTTAGCAGCAGAAAATAACTGTTTGTAGGAACTCCCAAATGAGTAATCTTAATATATCAGTAACGAGAAACTCTTAGCAGAGGATCGCCAAAGGTGAACGAAGAGTAATCTGGTCCTCCACCGTGCTCATTCCAATCCATTCTTGTTCTAGTCCATTAAGTTCGTATTCTCTAGGAATCGCTTTTCATGCTCACCACCACACCTGCTTAAACTGAAGTAGATATTCGGTTGCTTCCACCTTTGCAACTGCCAAGTCCATCAGCTAATCCTCATCGAGTTCGTAGTACTTACTTTCTCTTTCTTTAGCATTTCTCAACTTAATTAGACAATGGAATTCAGCCGAAGCCAATCACATTTAGCTCTTAAATAGTCAGTTGATATTCACTGGAATCTACATCATCTTGTATGTATTAGTACCTCCAATATATATCGTGAGACGCTCATGATCGTAGGCTTCGTACATACTAGACCCTAATTAGAATCCAATACAAACTTCTCTAGGCTACCAGATCCACACTAGATTTCAAACATGATCCATACTATATTGTATTCTAATTCTCGCCGAATTCTATGCTCGATCTCACTTTAGTCCTATTTTTTCATACTTACTTCCAATCTATTATGAGCCCACTAAACACCTACTTGCGGCTACTACGGGAGTCCACTCCCAGATTTTTCTTGCTCGCTCAAGTAACATCCTACAGTCACATCCTACAATTATTCAACACAGTCAGTGATATTAGTTACATGCTTAAGCAGAGGCTGAAGCAACATCCATCGTCTTGGCCTGCTTGGCCTTCTTGTCGTTGTGCTTGGCACCCATGATACCTCCACCCCAGTGCTTTCTGGACTCCTCGTACTTCTCGATGAAGTTGGCGTTGATGGTAGAAACCAACTTGGCCAACTCAGCCTCGTCCTCAGCAGCAACCTCGGTCAAAGCAGCAACAGAAGAGGTCTTCTTGTGGACCAAAGTACCCAATCTAGCCTTACCCTTCACAATGGCGTATGGAACACCCATCTTTCTGCACAAAGCTGGCAAGAAAATCACCAACTCAATTGGGTCAACGTCGTTGGCAATCAAAACCAACTTGGCCTTCTTGTTCTCAACAAGAGAAACAACGTGGTTCAAACCGTACTTGACAACAACTGGCTTGGCAGAAACGTCGAAAGCCTTCTTGCCTTCGGCGATAGCAGCAGCCTCGGTGGTCAATCTCTCCTTCTTCTCAGCAGCGGTTTCTGGTCTGTACTTGTTGAACAACTTGATGGCCTGGGTGGCGGTGTTCTTGTCCAAAACGTTCTGGAACTGAGCAATAGCAGGAGGGACCTTCAATCTCATGGACAAAATCTTCTTTTGTCTCTGCAATCTCACGTACTGAGGCCACTTGACGAATCTGGACAAGTTTCTCTTTGGCTGAATGGACTGGCCAATACCGTAGTTCTTCTTGGTCTCATCGATGAGAGGGTTGACTGGGGTCTTCGAAGCTGGGGCCTTAGTGGCCAATGGAGCTGGAGCGACTTTCTTTCCTGGAGCCATTTTTGGAGTTAAGGTGCTGGTAGAATTTTTCAGGAATTTTTTTTTGATGAGAGAGAGAATGGTGTGAAGGTGTACGGATGTGAAGGTGCACGGATGTGCGACTTGTACCCTCGTGATGCCGCTCACTTTTGGTGTACGGGTGTTGTTGCTGATATGCACGCATCTTTCACGTGACTGCTGTGACTGCTTGTTGGCGCACTGATCTGCAAGATCCAATTGTCATCTCACCGCGACTGATTCCGCTATGTGGTTGCTATCTCGCATTCCGCTACATCAATCTCATTGTTTCTATAATTATCCCAAAAAATACTAAAAGAACTGAACTAGTTGCATGCCCACCGCTTGTTACACCATCCCTTGATGGTGTACTGAGTGGGGGTCACGCAGCCTGTGGGTGAATTACTGGCAAGCGGTTTACTGGACGCCAACACTCCTGCGGGCCGGAGCGACGTCCGGTGTGTGGCCCATGGAATATACTTGCCGTTTTTGGAAACAACCGACGACCCGCCGCACAGGCGTCCGTCTTCGCCTACGTAGGCATATGTGGAGTAATCGATCGTGCCTACTGGGTGTGCATCAGAACGAGGAGGCAAAATGACGGAATCCCAAAGCTTTTCGCGAGAAATGTTGGAGATTGTCGTGAGCCCGTACCGATTGTCGAACGAGCGAAGTGCAGGATCCTGGACTAGTTGCTCAACCTCGTCTGGTAGCGCCGTAGAGGGAAGCATCCGGTTCTCTCTGGCGCGAAGATCCAATGCGTAGTACTTAAGAAAGTCGCAATTGATGCGGTAGTCCCGGTTCCTCACTTTGCTGTACCGGACCTCCATGCTGGCCGGTTGCGGCATCCGTGTGGCAAAGGTGTCGAGCTCGCGCCCCATACTGTAGTTAGAATTGCCGCTGGCCGGGTCGTAGTTGGGGCCATTTCCATCACGATTGACGTCCGGAAATGGCGGTGGCGAAGGGTGGGCATCGTCGGTGCTACGAGGGGAAAATGGAATCATGGCAAACGTCACGATACTCAACAGAAACGCTTGCCACCGCAGTGTGTGTGGTAGTAGATCCGGTTGGTGTTTCTGGGTGACATCTTCTTCCGGGGCTCCGCCAGTTCCCGCCACGAGTCTCCTTTCTTCGAATTTTCTCTTGTCGCACCTACTCTCCTCGTCGTGGCGCTTCATGAGCCCCAGAAGTTTGCTGTGGGAGGAGACGGTTCTAGGCTCTGAGTAGCGAGTAGTGACAAGTGGCGTCAGAACAACCGCCGGCGTCACACACGGCCGTTTTGTGGGGGCGCGTGACGAGAGCGGCAGCACCGAATAGCCGCCAGAATCTACTGAGGTCATGGAGATGATCGACTCGTTGTAGGAGCTATCAAGCACGGATTCCACGTCGGAGTCCCAGTAGTCGTCTCGAGATGCATCGAGCGGGTGGGAAAAAGACGCTAGACGGGGCGAGTGCCTGATTCTGAATAACCTTCGCTTCGTTCTAGGGGGCATCATGATGGGGCCGACCATGGCGATTGTTGGGAAACAGGCAATCAGGAATCAAGCAAGTTGGGTCAGAACACCCTTAGTGGAAAGCGAAATGTTCACACGGGCACCAAAATGATGGGTGTGAGTTTGTTGCAACTTGAAATGAAGAAAAGTCAACGAAATGTTGAATAGTTTGCTCTGGCGGAATGATTGTGTTAAATATAAATCGGGAAACATCTATCGGGAAGCCGGTCAGGAATCGCACTGGCGCCGCATGAGAATTCCCGTCTAGGAAAGATAGGAAATTCAACCCGGGTGTGCACGTGACACGCACTAAAATTAAGTGTGCATATACGGGGGCGGGCCAACATTCTGTCGGGTGCTGCTGCGATTACAGTCCTGCCAGGGCATGCTAACCAGTTTCAGTGAAGCCGCACCAATTTGGGGCTAGGATGGCCAGTCGTCTAGCCATTGACGGAGGGAAATTCATACCGCTTGTTCGGCAAACGCCTGAGATGAACTACATTTTATTTTTTGTGCGCCGCATTTAATTTCCCTCGCGCCTTCTTCTTCTTGTCTCGTCCCCGCGCGGAATCTGCCTTGTTCTTGGAGACCTTGTGTGGAAGCTCCTATTCGCCAAAACCTTGGTGGGTAGGTGCAATCAACAAAGTCGATCCACGGCCCCGTCTAAACATTGGAGTTCCTACTCTGGACTACTGCAGATAACAGGATGATTGGCTCCTTTCAATGGGAATCTTTACCGCTGCCCGCGCCGCAGGAGGTGAAGGTTCTGTTTTGATGAAGGCATGATAGGAAGATCGGCATGACTAGCAAGTTCTTTTCAGGTATTCGGGTTTCTTAAGTTTTGCGGCATCGAAGCCGACAGGGCCAAAAATAGAACTTCAATCATTTCTAAGTATGGGTCTGTTCTGCGGGTTTGACAACCAGTGCCAATTCGTAATCAAAATCATCCAACTCCATCGCCTGTTCACCCACCTGGCTGTAGCCAGGTTTGCGGACCCCGTAGTACTCGTCAAACAACTGGTCGATGTTTTCCAACTCGATTCCCTTGGTTTCTGGGTAGAAGTACATCACGGTCGCAACCGACATCACACAGCTAGAGGCAGGAAACAAGTACATTACCCACCCGATTCTTTCTTGAAGGATTGGAGTGAGTTGCCCGACCACGTAATTCGCAAACCAATTTGTGGCAGTTGAGAGCGAGACACCCTTCGATCTCACCGCCAATGGATACACTTCCGGTGGAATTAAAAACCCAATGGGGCCCCACGAGTAGCCAAACGAAGCATTGTAGATAATCACCAAAAGCGCCACGAGCAGTGGTGTTGCCCGCACGTCTAGCCACATTACTAACGCAATTAGCCCTAAGCAGGTGCCCATGGATATGCCGCCACTAATTAAAATTGGTTTTCTTCCCCAGCGGTCTGCCAAGAACCACGGCGGTATAGTACTGAGCAAGTAAATGGTAGCATTCACTCCGGTCATCAAGAGGGCTTTCGAGTTGTTGAATCCAGCCTGTTCAAACACCAAAGGTGCATAGTAAGAAATGATGTTGATACCATTGAATTGGGCAAATGCGAGCGCAGAGCATGCAATGAAGATTCGGAGTCTATAGTGGCGGAACATGTGGCGCCAGGTGCGTTCGTGTTTGGGGGTCCTCACCCGCTCCTCCAAAATGCTATTCTTAATGAGGAAGAATTCGTGGACAGCCTTCTCACGATCTGCATCGTCATCGTATAGAAGACATAACACGTGGAACCCACGCTGGTCGTCGTCCACGTCAAGAAGCCATCTGGGACTTTCAACAACGAAAAATCCTCCTATCAATAGAATCATCGCAAGTATCACCTGAATAAATAACGGCAACCTCCATGACAAATGTGCAGCAAACGTTCTAGGGTTGGTTTTGGCATCGCCAACGTTCTGGATGAAGTAGCAGAAATAATCCACCCAAACACTCAAGAAGTAACCTGCGATGTTACCCGTGAACTCTCCGCACACCAACTTACCTCTTTCCTCTGACGGAGAAATCTCACATTGGTACAGTGGCACTGTTGTAGAAAGAATACCCACTCCAAATCCACTGAACACCCGACCAACTCCAAAGACCCATAGATTGGGCGCAAAACTCTGGAGACTGCCTCCGACCATAAATATGACTGTTCCAAGCAAGATTGTGCGTTTCCGGCCCATCAGGTCGGAGATCTTGGACACCATGAGCGACGACACCATCGCACCAATCTCCAAGATGGAAATCACCACACCGATCTCGGCGGCCGTGGGGTTATTGAAGTACAGATTGAACGTCACAAATGTCAAGATTCCCGAGCAAACACCCTGCTCGTATCCAAACAATGAAACGAAGAGCGATACAAACGCCGACGTGAAGTACACGAGCTTCTGGCCCTTGAATCGTAGCTTGCTGGTGTATCGTTTGGCGTCGAAGTCAATGTGCTCATACAGGTTCCCAAAATTATCTACGTGGGTTGACACCTCCAGAAGTGTCAGGCCCTGTCTGAGTCTGGCGTGTTGGGATTCATCAATAGCGTCCCAACCATCAAAGTCGTCGTCGTCTTCGTCCGCCACAACCCTATTCGTGGTGGAATTATCACAACCTCTTTCATATTTAAAGTTGCGGCCGGTGAACTGAACTGGGTCGTATTCGTCCTCCGAATGGCTCTCGCCTGATGAATGGCTGTTTGTAGATTTCTCAAAGAAACTATCAAGGTGTCTTAGATTGCTGCCCCGGCGTTTATCGCTCAGAATTATGGTGGAGGCATGTGACTGCTGAAGTGAGCCTATATCCGTGTCGGGCGCTGTTTCCAACTTGCGGTAGTCGCCCATTCTTAGTTAGTAGCAAGAAGAAAAGCGTGTTTGATTGTAGGCAGAATGAGATCTAGGCCAAAAGAGAGAGAGGGTGCATTACGTCATGCAGGGTTCAGCGCGCCAGCATTTAGGCTGCAAACGCGGGTCCAACGTAAGGTTCATGAAGACGGGGTTTGCTGCAGCAAAAATAAAAAATACGGGGCTAAATCGTTGAGGATTACCCTCCTTATATAGTGTTATTTGGTGCACTCATGCATGATGCTATGCTCTTGATATTCATTATATCCTAGTTGTAAAAGCCACGCGCCTATGATATGCTTGCTCTAGCTTTAATAAACTGGCCCGTCTTTGCTATGTTTGCTGTAGCCTTAACAATCTGGTCCCCCATAGAGCCTAAGCTGCCTTTCTCTTGATGTAGCTTTCAATATAAAAGGCTGCAAATAACATGGTCAACGGTGTTAAGTAAGCCACATTGATCACTAACGGCAAGAGCTGGTCCGCAGAAGCAATACAGCTGGTGGTAGCGTTATTGGTGAAGTCTTCGTACATGATGAAGGCGTGGACAACGGCCAAGGAGCCGCCAATGACGAACTGAGAAATCTGCATGGAAGTCAACACTCTTTTGACAATGATAGGAACACGGATCTTCAAGCACGCCAACGAGAAGTAAAAGTACATCAATGAGTGGATTAATGAGTTGAACACAACAAAGATCCAGATAGGTGGGCTCTGGTAGCGGATTCCAGACCACATGCACATCATGGCTCCCGCATGGTGGTAACTCTGCAAAAGACTCAGTGGTCTGCCCTTCAACAAGATTATGACGGTGTCGAGCACCTCATAGAACTTCAGGATATAAAACCACCACCCGAATACGGTCAAGTTATGGTCCTGGGCGTTCTGCTGGAAAACACCTTCCTCAACATCACAAACGGCGTAGACGAAGTTCATCAAAGTGGAGTCGGACTGCGTCTTGAGTTTCATCTTGAACATATAACGGCCAAAGCTCGACAACATGCCGAAAAACGTCCACACAGAGTAGAGGCAGAGGAACACATTGTGCAAGAGGACAAACAACTTGAACAACGGATTCTTCGCAATGGCATATGGTGCCGGCCTCAATCTTTTCTGTTCTTTTGAAGTCAACTTCTCTGCGTCCTTTTCCAGGATCTGAGCATGTTTGATTTGTCTTTTCAACACGATTGGGTTGATGAAGTGGACCAACGAGAAGTAGACAAAGGCTATTGTCAATGGTGTGGAAACTTTCATCGAGGCATCGAAAACTGCCGTCAATGTGGAGCACAGGAATGGTGAAGGTGGAGGAGGGGTGTCACCCTTGGGGAGACCCCACTTGGAAGTGTCTGGAATTCCAACAGCGAAGGACATAAATGAAAGTGGTGAACAATTAAGAAGGTCGATTCTGGTATTTAAGCGAGGTCGGCATCTCGGACATGGTTTTGCACATGACGAAATTCCAGCATGGAAAGATGATTTTTCCGGGGGAAAGTAGAGAAGGTTTCAGGTTTCTATTATGCGATTTTCGTTTGGGGTATGGCGACAATATCTATGCGTCTATACGGCCAGTGTTTCCGATATGAAATTGAGAGATCAAGAGGTAAAACTGGATTCTGTTCTGTTTACCAAGGTTGGGCGGAATTTTGTTGGGTACGAAATATTGCCATGGAAATGCGGAGTAGTGGAGGAAGTGGGTTGGATGAACATTCTGCACATCAAAGATATTTTTGCCTCAAAACCATAATAGTTGCCGACTGTGGTATGCTCTCATGAGATGTGGGCAAGAAATGTGGAATCTGAGATCAATGGTGAACATGGTGGGATTCAACGCAAATGTAACCATAAATGCATCTAACCGAAGACTCATATGACTCGTGGGCATGACTACTCGTTTCTAATGACTGTTGGCAAATGACTACTGGCCAACAATTTTCCAATGGCGATGACTCAATGGATTGTAAAGTGAATCTTGCGACTGATTCTCATGCAACTGACTATATATGCTTACCATCCGGAATTGGGAATAGCTAATAATGGGAATGGGGTCTGTCCAATTATGGAACCACCCTTCTTGCTGCCAACACTGGATTGGTTGGTAATGGTCTGCAAAGGCTGCTCTGTTGGCGACTTTGTAGGTGATTTTGTAGGCGACCGCTTAGGTGACTGCGATGCTCCTGTTAGTGACTTGGCAGGAGATTTGTATTTGGATTTCGTAGGCGAAATGCTCTTGGTAGGAGAAAGAGTGCCCATGGATGGAGAATAGACGTCTTTCGGTTTGCTTATTGGCTGAAAGTCCACGTCTTGCTTGTCGAGAATCAAGAACCTCTTTTCTCGGAGATATGCGGTCAATTCCGACACTGCTCTGCGTAAATTGTTGTCATCATACGAACTCAAGATGATCTGGTGGAATGAGCCAGCTTGCTGAACTGATACCATCAGTCCAGCCACTACATTAGTGACTATCTCGGTGTCTAATAGGAGTTTGAACGGAATCATTACCTTCTCTCTGAATTCAACGTTGTGTTCGCTGACAAGCTTATTGAATTTCTCTGGACAGAAGGTCAATTGGAATTCATAAGATTTTGGAAGCATATCTGCGAGTTTCTGAGCACATTGCAAAACCTTGAGGTCGCTTCCCTTGATAGAAACGATATGAGAGTTCAGCTCGAAATCTTGCAAGGAAGTTGGGAAGTCAATGAAACTGTTGAACTCGGCCTCCAAGTCGCTGATGAAGCTGACATCAAAGTTCTGCTTCTTTGGAAGCAACAAGTAGTGGCTCTTGAGCAATTTGAACTCCACGGTGTAGAATGCGGTAGTAATTCCATTCAGCGAGGGGCATTTGTTGTGGCAGCACTGGTTCACTAACTGGTCGAGCTCGTATTTGACAAACATGATGTTCTTCAGGTTCTTCATGGGGCATTTGATCAAAACATTGTTGTTTCTCCTGAACATATACAACAGTCTCTCCTTTTCGATATCGTCAGGCTTCCTCTTCGATAACTGAGAAGAGCCAGAGAATTTTATAAATACGTTGTATTTCTTCATGATAGACTGGATGATCTGGCCTCCATTGCCAATGATACTCTTGTGGAAGAGCTCGGGAATGTTGAATAGCATCTCAGCAGGCAATTCCAACTCCACTAAGTTCATACTCTTGACAAGAAGATCAAAGATGGTCAGTACGTGTTTGTTCTTGCTACCTGTGCCAGCCCGGATGCTTGTGGTGATCAAGAAGTTGTAATTGTTCAAGTACTTGAACTTGATAGTGGGGATGTTGTTCAATTGATTCAAGATCTTGATGATTTTTCCATTTTTCTTCCCGGAGAAGAATTCCTTGTGGTGATTTCCAAGCTCCATACTCAATACCATTTGGAAGTTTGAGTCCATTTCGTTCATGAGGTGGGAGAAATACATGCTGGTTTGTAAATCGGACACCAATTCATCAAGTAAGATCTTTATTTCGCTTTTGCTTCCCACGATGTTCATTCCGTTGCCATTGTAAGTGAGCACGCAAGTCTTTTTGAGATTGACAAGATTGATCAAATAGTACTCGAAGTCAACAGAGGTGGGGCCCTTCAGGAATTTGATGTCCAAGCTATAAAATTGAACGCTCAATCCAGCTATTTCCATGGCGGTTTCCCACACTGCATCCTTGCTCTGACCTTGAACGATGATTTTGTTGTTGCTTGCCTCTCCGAGACTAGGAATCTGGACAAAGGTTCCATGCTTGAGCATAGTATTCAAGACGTCATTCTGATAGTACAAGGAAATCAAGTCGAGTTTTTCCTTGGATATCTCGATCTCTTGTGCGAATAATCTCGTTTCGGTGTTGGTGCGTGGATCCACTGCTCCGACTAAGCTAGAAATGAGATTTTTTGTGAAAATGATCTCCGGAACGCTCTTGCTGGTGATCCAGATGGATGTGCAGTCGTTACTGTCGATTGTGGTTGAATGGGACATGCATGGCATGAGATATGGCAAATAAATGTTCACTCTCAGCTGGTGAGCGATCTCGGTAAAGTTGACCAACTTGGAACCTCCCACACTGGGAACAAGCGACAACGGAATTTTGATACGATCAGCAAAACATCCGTCAAGCATCGAGTCGATCAATACTCTTACCTCGGTCTCAGCAACGTTCAGGTTGTCAGTAGCTGCTAATACGAAAATGGAGGTATTGTTACTTCTTTGTGAAGATCCATGGAAGTCAGTTTCGATGTTGTCAATAAGTACTTCGACATTGCGTCTTTTGGCAATATTGTCGAGTCTTTGGATAAACGATGTGTTGATTCGTTTGAGCATTGCTGGAGTCAACGGAATCTGCCTGAAATTCACCTGGTGATATGCCTTCAAGATCTCTGTGCGAGAGTTGTTAATGAAAGTTTCGTTTCCGTTGATGCTCACAGTGATGAGCTGGTTATTGAGCTGAGGTTCTATGAGCTTGATGTGGTTTTCTTCGCCAATACCGTTGTGGTTCAACATCATGATGGTTTCTCTCAATTTCACCATGTTGTCGATGACACGGACGTCCAGCCGGCGCTTACTCAATATGGAATACGGGAATAATGTATGGGAACACTCGTTGTGGTTCTGCCAGAGACCAGTATGAGAGGTGTGCAACCCCACCAGGGAGCTGAACAAATATGAGTATTGAAAAGTGAGGATGACGACGTTCAGATCCATGATTGACTCTGATTTGCAAAAGCCGGACCGATGCTGATGCGTGTGAGTCCAGGAATTTGTGAAGTTATATATGGATCGGCAGGGGCAATGGCTAGTGGGAATGGTTAGTAATGAAGTCTATTAGCTTACTCTTTTAGGCGATTGCGAAAACAAGTTTGCGACCACATTTCCTGATGCGGCATTGATATGGCAACTAATGCAGGCGGAATCTGCATGCGAGATAGAAAGAAAATAGTCCACATACTGGGATCGGTAGAAACGAATGAGGGATTCAGGGAGAATGAAGTTTGGGTTCTTGAAACGTCATCGGAGACCTGGTGCAAACCTCTACAATGAATCCCCTTTGGAGGTCACTTATGGCTTGGGCCATAAGATCATAATATTATAGTATGTATGTATCGTAAATCTAGTCGGCTAATAGGATGGTCATCCCACAAATTATAGCATTGCAAACAAGGCGGGGAATCGGCCAAGTAATTCAGAACGGTGTCAAAACTGAGTTCTAGTGCCAAAGCTGAAAAGATGCGAATTACAAGCTGCGAAATCAGTTCCAAATCCCAACAGTGCGATACAAGTTCAAGTTGGGACCAAAGATTACCGATAATTGCCGAGTCCAAATGGCCACCCTTACGATAACAGCGACAATCAATGACGGTTCCAACCACATTTGAGCCCCTAGGTAATCCCCCGCAACGAAATCCTCTTGGTATCCCAAACGTAGACCATCTGATCCCACCCCGTGGTAGCAGCCCATCCCGGCTCTCCCCAAAGACTGTAATCACATCCAATTACAAACTCACGATGGCGCGACATCACTCCCTTGCATCCTCCATTGCCTTTATTGAGGAAACGAGCTCTTTCATTGGACAGATCAATCCACACCCGCGAAGTCATGTCGTAAGACGTACTCATGAGCTCCTGGCCATTGTGAGGCGACCAAACTACTTTTCTAACAGCAAACTCATGGCCCAAAAGCTCATTGAGTGGAGTAGGCCCCCGGATATGGTAAGAAGGCATGGGCAGATGCAGATGGGGCGAATCGAGATTGGTGATCATACGCAAGTCCCAGATTCTCACCGATTTGTCGGTTCCAGCAGATGCCACAATAGTGGGCTTATACTTGTTCCAGTCGCACGATAGCGCCTCGAGTCCTCCGTGTGCTACGTAGTCCAACTGGAGAGGTTTGGGGGCTCGAATGTCCCAGATGTGAACGTGAGAAGCTCCAGTGCAACTGACGATGGTGGAGGGAGAATGCGGCGAAAAGGTCGCATTGTAGATGCATCTGACGGTGTCAAAGTTGCCTGGCTTCTGATTGTGAGAAATCGGTGGTTTTGCTGTATTGGCCACGGGAGACGTTTTTGTAGTAAAATCCACTTCTGGACTTAGCGTAACCATCGACTGTTGTCTGTTGGGTGTCCATACTTTAATAGTTCCATCCCACGACAGCGTGACAAAATTAACTTTGTCCACGTAGTTCCAGTTGACCGAGAATACCTCTCGTTCGTGTTCCTTGAAGTTCATCACTGGAAACTCCGGCACTTTCATGTCGAAAATCTTCACCAGGCCGTCTCCAGACACTGCGGTGAGCTGATTTTCATGCACTTCACTCCATGCGACGTCAAAGAGCCCATCTTGAGTCTCCCAGGCCACCTCAGGTCTTATTTCTCCATTATCCTCGATGGTGAGAACATACAATTTTCCATTGCCCACGAGTCCATAATTCGCTGCGGTGGCAACAGCCAATTTATTGTCGAAAAAAGGCGAGTAGCGAGTTCCATACCCGTTGTAGCCTACTGTTCTATAAGAAAGCATGGTATTATCTGGAGATGGAGATTTAGTGATAGATACGGAGTTTGGCATGTGCACTCCTAACTGTGATTGGGAGAATTTGTGGAGAGGCAGAACAACTGGATGCAAGGACTCTTTATTATTATTTCTAGGTGGTTGTGTACTCCAGGGGATTCCTCACCCCTCTTACACATCGTATACCTGCGAGTCCAAAAACTTAATTAAGTTATGGTGCTCTGGTGCGACCTCCGAGATGCTAAGAAAACCAAACGAAATCATGTCCCCAACTACAAGTGCAGCCTTTTGCTGTGCATACTCTAAGTAGTCGAAAACGTCATCAGTCGATTGGATCGTCTCTTCCTCCACAATCGCACTATCGTCAATATTGACCGCATCTAACCCAGTCGTGATGTTGTAGGTCGAATTAATACCTTGCTCCTCTTTCCAGGAGGAAAGCAGATCCACCGGATCATTCTTGGTTATGGGTCCGTTCTGGAGCAATCCCCAAATCAACCAGGCAATTTGAACACTCAACCTCCAGTAGATGATTTCGTTGTACATTTTCTTGACCTCATGTTCGATCAAAACTTCGGCGTCAGCATCATTAACCGAGGGAGGCTTGCTCGTTTTCAAGTTGGTGGATGGGTAGTGGAAGTCATACTCAACATACGACTTGATCAAATTCAACTGCTCGAGCTGAGTGGGGTACTTGTCGTTGTGGATATAGTAAGGCTTTTCTTCATCGTGGTAGTCCGACATCCATTCGGAGAAATGGTTAGCAATGTCGCAGGCGGCGAAGTTGGCACCCGAATATTCGAAGTCAATCACAACTAAATCCTGGTCACGTTTGTTGCTTGTGGTAGGCAATACTGAGTCTGATTCCTGAATGACATCTTTGGCATCAAACGTGCTCCGCAATAACAAGTTACCGTATTGGGTGTCATTGTGGCAAAAGCGGTAGTTGGCGGAAAAATTGTCTCCATCGTACTTGCTGAAGAGCCAGTTTTTGTAAACAAAAATTAACTCACGAAATTTCTTCCATGGAAGAAGAAGAACATCTTCACAAGCCTTGTCACTGGAAAAAGTAGGCAACAAATCGGACTCGAAAATATAGAGCCACTTCATGATCTGGATCCAGACCACCGGCAACTCCAGCTGTCTTTCTGTGTCGTCCAACTCGATTTTGTAGTGCAAATCCTTCATTCTTCTTCCTATCATCTGGGAAATGACAGGGTCTCTGATTTCCTCCATTCCCATGGTGATGAAGCCATCCAAGAACTGCTCGAAACGGCCGTTGGTAAAGATCCCCAACATTCTGGGTCCAATCTTCTTGGCCGAAAGCTTGACGAGAATCTTCAACTCCGAGTCTCGATCGATAATCTCATCTACATTCTTTCCGTACACTCTCAAGAGTAAAGGAGGGCAGGGGACGGGCAGATCCGTCTCATTGTACTCGACCTTGTAAACGGAGTTAGTTAAAGCTCCCAGAATACGAGTCACTGCCATATTATCTACATATAATTCACGTTTGTGCCATTTGCTGATCCGAAGGGCCTTGATGAGGTCAATGATCTCCTGCTTGAAGAATTTCATCGGCAAAGTATTGTGGAGGGTGGCAGAGATGCTTGGGACCGTGCGATCGTTGGACAACTCTACAGAAACGGGAATAATCAACTTATTCAACGACGAAAACGACAACGACCGCTTAGACCCACTGCCCAGCAACCTCCGTGAGGAAGAGGTGGATCTCGAGTTTGCAGTGGAGTTTCTAGTTCTGGACCGCGACCGAGAGCTCAGTCTGTGAGACTGGGAGGGGGTGATATCCATTTTTGCGGGGGGAAGATGTTGATAAAGTTTTGGCTTTTGTTGGAAACATGTCACATGCCAATTGAGGTGTACGGGTGTGCTGTGAGCGCATCTGTGAATTGTGTGAAGGAATTGGGTAGTTACGAATTGGCACGGCAGTCACTCCTGGGAAAATAGGATCTTCTATGACAGTTTGGTCATGAGTGGGGAAAACGGGGAGAATCAGTAATGGGAAGATCGGCATAGGGAAATTTTGGGTTTGGATTTTGTTTGACTTTGCAATTCTTGGTTGCATATGCGTAGGGTTTTTTTTTTTTTTTTTTTTTAAGCCATATTTTTGGGGGATCTAGCGTAGGATTCAGGCTGTCTAGTGTAGGATGACCTTGTGTTGATGAGAAGGACAATGATGGTGGATTTCCACCTTTCTGTGTTTTTTTTTATTATAATATCTGTATTCTTTACTCTCCTATTCGGATATCTAGCTCTAATGGTGATAAGATGACGATTGTTCTGTTTTCTTGAAGTGGAGAATGGAATGAATTTGGCAATAGATGTGAGGGTTTCAATGGAAGTAGGGGCGTAGTTTAAGTTTTTCCCGTACTTGGACTATTTCCACGTTGGCGGGTGTTATACTCTATTTTTGCTGGTGAAAAACGTTTTCCCAAGTGGGATCATTTGGTAATAATTGCCAAAATATGCGAAAACTATCTCCACCGTTCACTGCATCACAATATCGATAGTAACAGAAATAATCACAAGAAAAAGAAGAAAAACATAAAATAAACCCTATCAATTACCCCTAGAACTTATATTGTTGATATCCACCCTGATCTCAGATCTCGAATCTCGAATCTGGATTTTCAAATCTCAAATCTCAATACCTTATCGTCCTGTCCCCACCCATTCTTATTCTCCACAGGATTCCTCTCTGATCAACAAATGCCCGTCAAAACACTCTTTTTTGTGGCACCCCTATCCTTCATTTTCTACCGATTGTTCTCGGAGAAACAGAGGGAGGCTCACAATTCGCTAGTTTTGGCCAAAAAAGTTAGGTATCTCGAAAATCAGTTATCTGGCCGCGACTCGATCGTTGAGAAGCTCACTACCCAATCACTGGAATTCAAGGAACAAAACTTGAGCCACGAATGCAAAGTCTCGGAATTGGAGTTGCAGATTGAGTCTCTCATCTCTCAGAATGCTTCGCTTGAAGAGCTGAGGAAGGAAAACGACGAACTCAAGCTTGACATTCAACAAGGACTGAGGCGTGCCCTGGAATTGGATCGAGAGCTTCGAGAAGTATTGATAAGGGATGCTGAAGAGAAGAAGAACTACAAGGACAAGTTTGATATGGATTTGGCCAAGATTGTCGCTGAGAAGGACTTAGAAATCTCGTCATCCAATGAAAAGGTCACTGCAGCCGAAACACGTGCTAAAGAACTCCAGACAGAGGCATTGGCAAACTCGTATAAGATTTTCAAGCTCTCGATGGATTTGGAGGCTGAAGCCAATGATAGGAAAGTAGTCAAGGCCCAGATCGAGCAGACGAAACGTACTTACGAAGTGGAGCTCACCGCACTCAAAGAGAAATTGGAGAATTCTGAATGTAAAAATGTGGAGCTTGTGAATGGGAATACCAAATTCAAAAAGGAGTACGCTACCCTCGAAGCGAGACATACCCAACTCTCGGATGATCATGCTGATCTTCACAAGCGGCATTTTGATCTCAAGGGGCAGCAATTCTCATTCGACAAGAAAAAATCTGATGATGAGAGTACAATCTCTCAATTAGAAGTAGCAAACGACATTCTAAGGGAAAAGCATTGGAAGGTCTTGCAGAAGCTGCTCAACCTTGAAAATGAGCAATCTACACTTAAAAATGAGAATACCAAGCTCAAGACAGAAATCTCCACTCTTAAGGAGCATCATTCTATGCTCAAGGCAAATAATTCAGCTCAGATTGAAAGTTTTGGCAAGCTCAACGAGGAGAATTTAAAGCTTAAGCAGGAGCACGCCAAGGAAAAAGAGGAGCAAACCAAGATTAAAGAGGAGAATACGAAGGTCAAGGAGGACAATACTAAGCTTAAAGAGGAGAACACAAAGGTTAAGGAGAGGAATGCCAAGGTTAATGATGCCCATGACAAGCTTTATGAGGATCATTGCGAGCTGACAAAGAAATACAACAAGTTTAAAGAGGATTATCAAAGGCAGAATAAGGAGCATTGTGAGCTTGCAAAGAATTATAACAAGCTTAAAGAGGATCATGACAAGCTTGGAGAGGATTATGACAAGATTTACAAGGAAAAAAGCAAGCTTGAAGAGGACCACAATAAGTATAAGCATGGATATTCCAAGCTTAAGCGGGAGGAAACCAAGCTCAAAGAGGAAAATTCCAAGCTTAATGAAGAGAATACCAAAAGTAAAGAGGCTTATGCCAGGGTTAAAGAGAGAAATATCACCCTTGAAGAATGGTGCGCGATTATTCATGACGAGAACACTAAAGTTAAAGAGGATCATTTCAAGGTTCAGGAGCACTGTACCAAGCTTGAAGGCGAGCAATCTGCTCTCAAACAGGAAAATGCCAGTCTCAGGGATGAAATTTCCATTCTTAAGGAGCAGCATTCAAAATTCGAAGAAGCCATGCTTGGGCGGAAGCATTCTGCAATTGAGGATGCACATAGTAAGATAGGAGGGGATCACACCACTGTTACAGAGGATTCTGACTTGCTTGAGGAAGAGGAGTCTACACTTAGAGAGCAGAATAGTGTACGTGAGGGCCAGCAATCAAAGCTTGAGATGGAAAAGTCTTCTCCCGAGGAGAAGAGTTCCTCGCTCGAGAAGGAACATTTGACACTTTCCAAACTGGAGGATGCGGAGCAACTCATCGAGGACAAGGGTGAAGTTATGCAAGAGCTAGAAGTGAAATTTGAACAGTCCAAGAAGGACAATTCCACTTCTAATGAAGAGGACTCGAAGTTTCAGAAATCGACCGAGAAGAGGCAAGAGGGACAGGAGAAAATCCACGAACAATTGAATGAGACTCTGAATGATGTACCAGAGCAAAAGACGAAGGAGTTGAAGGACGTCAACGTTCCAAAGGAGTTCAGATTTGAATCTGACTACCGAAGAGAGGGGGTAGTGAGAGCGTTGTGAATGGCTCGCATGGATACGGAAAAGGTTTTAGAGGAAATCTGGAAAGTAGGAACTGGAGGTGGTAGTATGAAAAGAACCCGATGATACTGTCGGCTTGAGGTAGGATTAGCCGAGATGATTACCTATAGAGACAAGAGCATCACGAAAAGATAGTAGTGTTTTTCTGGGACATGTGAAGGTGGAAAAGGTAAAAGCTCAAGTATAGCTAGAGTAGAGGACGGTTCCGGTGAAAGTGTCACTTCGTAGCTTGTGTGAGAATCGTCATAGATGTTATAGTGACACAGGAGATAGACATGTCCGATACTTAGATAAGAATACTTCTTGTCAAACTGACAGAACAGAAAAGCGATTTAGTCCAAATGGAGGTGTCATCAAGAGTATTGTGAATTACAAGGTAAACTATTAGATGACCTTATGAAGGGACACTCAATTGGGAGAGAGTTTTCATGTGGTGAAACTCAATTATGGTTGGCAGGGAATTCATGAACATTAAGCTGGCTGTTTTATGTACCCTGATCTTCCTTCAGACTTAGAATTGCCAATTTAGTGGCCAAGAGAGAAGAAAAATAACCAAAACTAAAACGTGAGCGTACTCAAGAGAAGTGACAGTTCGAGATACAGATCCCGTATGTGGGTCATCGCATTTTAGTGGAAAAATCGGTGAAAGTCAAAGTTCGACGATTCGATTTGTGACGGGCCACCAAGTGAAGAAAATCTGCCAAATAGCAAAAGTTGAATAAACGAAGAAATTAGAACCCTCACAGTTCAGAGAGAAAGCACCGAACAACCTATAATTAGAAACTACACACAGGCCAGAGGCCCCCAAATCAGCATTGAGACATCCCAAAACAGCAACTGCACAGGAGCTAAAACCAGGGGCACGCCTTGGAACACCAGTGATAGTACGATAACGCATCTAGATATATGCCACGAGTGCAACATCCAGAGACACCAGCATAGCGAAATGTCACTTACCCAGAGAGATTATAGAGGCTTGGGTGCAGAAACGGGGAAGACGGGGAAGACGGGGCATATGCTGCGAAATAGACAGGCAGCAGAACAGAAGAATGGGAAATGCAAAAGAATGGGAAATGCAAAACAATGAGAAATTGGAAACCAACGAAAAAAAGAAGGAAAATGCAACCAAAATAATGAAAACACCAAAATAAGAACCAAGACAGAATGTAACAGATTGTTAGAGAACAGAGCCTACATTCTCTCTCGATGCCTTTGACGGCTCAACCTCACATATTTCCCCGAACGTAACATAGAAGGTTGGAATCACAGAAGTTCGGAAACAAAGAAGCTCGGAACTCACGGAATTATTCGGAATTACTACCAACAGCCAAGAGTGCGTCATAATCAGCAACAAATGTGAGTCTTGTCCTCTTTATTAGCCGGTTGCGGTTCCGAACAAGATTGCTTCCTGCGCATACTGGCCGAGAAGCACGAACTAGATTTGTTTAAGGAGCAGCAGAACAGAGGACGCTAACACCAAAAAATCAATAATACTCACAATAATCACCATCTCCACATTCTTCTCCCATCTCCTCATGTTTCTCCCATATCCCCATATACTCCATTCTAGCATCTCTCAAGTATCCCATCCTCGCCTTCCTCTATCGCCTGCACTGGGCACACAACACCAGCCTTCCCATAAACTTGTACGTCAAACTTTTCTTTTCTCGTCTGTCCCTCGTTGCCCCGACCCTGTCCGTTTGTAACTCGCCTATTCGTCCGCTCTGCCCGTCACTGGCTGGCCGTCCCTTCGCTCTTCATGTCCAACTGAATCTGAACTTCTGAACTTCTGAATCTGAACCATTATGGCCAAACTCAGACCTTCCACCCGCCGCAAGTCTATCCTTAGTGTGCGGTCGTCGTCGTCGTTGTCGCTCGTTGCTCAGTTGTCGCCCAGGCCTCCCGAATCCGCTACTGGTGCTCTCCCCCAAGATAATGACCGGTTGGTCAAGCAAATGTTGAAACACTTCAAGAAGCTTGAGTTGGCGTTGAATAAGTTTAGCTCGAAGCACGCTGGAATCACAAAGGCCAACATCCTCCGCACGCTGCTTCTTCCTTTTTTGCGCCAGCTGGCTCCGCTAGATGCTACGTTTGTTTCGCAATCCAAAATCTACATGAGTTTCGTGTCGCTCTCCACCACCGTATTGGGCGAGTGGTGGCATCTGCTTTTGGTGCTGTTGAATCCTTCTGCTGGCGCTCCAAGTGTCCAGGTTTCCACCACCGATAGAAGCGCCTACTTGGAGTGTATTTCTCGGATTATGGTAAGGCCCGAATGGGTCCATGCTGAATCTGCTTCTCGCCACTTGTATGTGGAATACTTAACCGATACTCTCGATTTCTGCATCAACCGGCTACTGCTGACGAAGGTGGTGTCAATTTCCATGTCGGCGTTTGTCGGGAAAGTGTTTGCCTACGCATACTTCCATCTTCCCCACGTGTGCGATGCATTGCTCTTTCTCTTAAATGTCAAGCAGGCCATGGTGGATGTTCATGTTGCTGGAGTCCCCCCAGTGACCTCTGCAGACTACCAGGATGCTTCCCGGGTGTTTCCTGCTCATTTGGCCCATTTGATAGATTATAGAGGCTTGGTCAAGTTGGATCGACTCAAACGGTCGCTGATCAACTCCATTCCTCCGCCCAAGCATCCGGTGGCCGGAATCAGGGACCCCGGCGGCGCATGGGTGCGTCGATGGTGCAGCAGTGATAGCGATATCTTCAACTCATTCTTCAGACATTATGTCACCATCGTGGACAACCTCATACCGTCAAGTCCCAATCTTGCTCCCGATTCGTTTCCGGGTTTCCACATCATCACGAGCCACATCTACCAGATCTTTCTGGTATCAATCCACCGCATTCTGATATCCATGACCAAACCGGGTATGCCAATCAAGAATGCTTCTGCATCGTCTTCGACTTCACTGAACAAGTATATTTCTTCAGACGGAACTGCTCCCCTACCGACCACTTTTCCCTATAAGCAGAACGACACCAATTACACCAGCATCATGAAGCTTTTCAAGACCATTAGAGACATCGACTATTCTTCGGTGGTCTTCTGCAACCACTTGACCCGCTACGTTGATCTGTTGTTGATTAAGGTGGCCAAAACCATCAGTCTCTTTGATTTCAACAAAAACGGGCTACTTTTGAATCTTGTCTACGAGTACTCCAATCATGTCCTAGATACCACCAACATCAACTGGGAATTCTGGTTGGGTTGTAACTACTTGATGTTGACCGATACCGAGCATGTGCAGACAATCTTGCGGAGTTTTGCATTCTTGTTCAATGTGTGGGATAAAGTACCCGCATTGCTAAGTAGACACGAGATTCCATCATCCGTTTCGTATCTCAAGGGATGGCTCAACGATCCCAATGAGAGCTACAAGCTGAATTTCTCCGATTGGTTAACTTCCAGTGAGGTGTGGCTGACCTACTTCACCCACTGGAACTGTCTTGTGCGAGGCTACTATGCTCGGCTTTTGGTGTGGCGAATAATGGGAGTCAACAACTACCAGTCGTCTGTTTCGATCAAAACAACCAAACGAGCAAAACACAAACTAGAGTTTATTTACGAGAGTATCTGCGGCATTCTAGCTTCCAAAGGGTTAACAGCACAGTTAGCCAACTTGAACTTTTCTGCCGACCTTCCCATGCTGAACAGAAAGATTAGTATTCTTCCCATCAATTCCAAATTCGCCTATTCCAATGATTTGCTCACCCTCACGGCGGTTTCTGCTATCTCCAAGACCAGCGAGTTGCGTAAAACTCATCCGTATGAGATTTTCGACGAAGCTATCTACACGTGCACGTCATTACCCAGTTCTCCTGGTGAGGCAGCTGCAGCGCTTAGTCCGACGTTGCCCTCGCAGAAGATTCCCCGCAATCATTCGTTGATCAATCTGTTGAGCAAATTCTTTAAGATGTTGTCTACGGAAGAAGCTACCTCGAAAAGCTCGTTCTCAATGATGCCTCCAAGCTTTATTCTTGGAGACCGCAACGATATGGGCCACCAGTTGAATAAGAATCGCCTCTCGAAGTCTATGACCTCGTTGTCTACCTCTTACTCATTCAAGTCGAGATCTTCCAGTCCAAGTATGATTTCGTTCCAGTCGTCGCCAACTTCAAACACTGATCGGTCTACTGACTCCAGTGTGAAGTCTGACCTGGACAGCTCCAGTTTGTTGTCAGATTATCTTGGAAGCTCGTCGTCATCGTCGTACTCCGCATCGTCCCTCCAGCCTTCGCAGCCTCCAGAGCTATTTAAGATTCCTCCCGAGATTGTCCGTCCCATTTTCAAGTTTGACATCGTGCTTGATCACGATTCAGTGGGAGATAAATTCATGTTGATGCAACGTGCCAACTCGGGGCAGACAAGTCATCGGTTTGTTGAAAACGCATCGCCTAATCTCTCTTTTGCAACCATGCCTAAAGAACCCATGATTCCTGCTGTGTCGATTTATCTCAATTCTGATATGTACAATAAGTTCTACATCACGAGAGAAGATTACTTGGTCGATGATGATGTATTGACTGAGGCAGACATAAAGGACCTCCGCAAGTTCAGCAAGAAGTTGGTTCTGAGTCTACATACTCCCACTGACTTGACAGCCATGGGCAGATCGTTGAATGAATGGAACAAGATCGTGCATGAGTTTGAGTTCTACTTGTTCAACAAGGTGGAAACGGACCAGGCCAACTATCTCCCCCTGACCACCACCGAAGACTCCGACGTACTGTCATCCATACTTGAGATCAATGAGGGTGAATACTTCAAGCGGATTATTCCGTTTTTGTCTATCGACACCTTCGCCGACGTGAAGTCGTTGAATGCTGCATAAACGGGCCTGCCTCTTGCTGTCCGGCAGCTTTGCATTTTTATTTCCATTTAACGTTCCTTTTTAACTTTGACTTCTTCTTCGTCTGTCGCTCCGACAATGTAGCCCAGGACCACGAGACTCGAAACCAAGCATATCCACGAGGTCAAGAGCCAGAAGCCCCCTGCGCCCAACACAAGGCTAGTTAAATAGTAGTTGGACATGTAGTAGCGGATTCCGTCCCATTCCACCACAAAATCTATGGTTGTGTGACGCGAATCGAGAACCAAAGGAAGTGGGTTTTCAAACTCGAAAACAGGCACCAGCTGTTGCGCCAGATTAATGATTTCCTTTCCACTTAAGTACATTACCGGCCAGTCAACTTTCACGGTTTTAAAAATATCCACCATCACAGGAGGAACCCAGTATCGCAAGTTGTAGGGCACCCAGTTATTCTTTTCCACATAGATGTATCTCAGATCACAGTTTACAATCAATTCGTCCGATACACTCACAGAGTCTATGCTGAAGGTATATTTCAACACCTGGAATTGCTTTTCGTAGCGGCAGATGGCTTCCATATTGAGCCGGATCAGATAGTCGAGATCTGGCTGCACCCATTGGAGAAAGCCACGAGGCTCGACTCGAGTAGCTTTGGCATATTTAGATATTGCAGAACCCAGATTTACAAAGTCAGTAGCAACCAGGATCCTCTCGGCGGGGATAAGCATTTTGTAGAAGTTTAGGTAACTTACTACCGAGATAGGTATCAACACGAGAAAAATGGCAGTAAATAGAATTAGGCCATAGAGAAATTGTTTCGTTAGGAAAAGCGGGAATCTCAACGCCGGGGCGAACGAGATTTTCATGAGAAGGTGATTTGGCAAGAATTGTAGAGGATACCTTAGAGTTAGCTGATATTGAAGGTGATGTCGCCATATGTAGTACTGAGACTGTCAATCAATATATTTCTATGAACGAACAGGCAGCTGCCGATTCAAAGATGCAGGGAACCCAAGTTATTACCAAATTATAGACCATGCCGTATGGCAAATATATAGAACAAAAAAACTCCGCACCGACCAAGTAATGCAAAGGTGGGCCACGGAGGCTGCCACCAAAGAAAGAATTCTAGTGAGTGGTGTGGCCGCGATGATACTTCAAACCATTCAAGTTCTTGTAGCGCTTGCCGCACACCTCGCACCGGTAGGGCTTGTCCTTCTCCATGCCCGCGCCGTCAAGGTACGGCGTGTTGGACTCAGGGTCGATGATGGAAAACGTGCCGTCGTCATTCTCCTTGAGTTTCTGATTCTGGTGCCCGTGCAACCGGTGGTACTTCAACCCGTTCTGGTTCTTGTATGTCTTCTCGCATCCAATCACCGGACACTTGAACGGCTTGTACTCCTCGTTCTCCACTACATACAAGTGGCGGGCCGGGTCGTCAATGTACATGCTATCACCATCGTCCATGTTGCGGTCGGCGTTTCCTCTTCTGGCACTGCCGGCCTGCTGGGGGTTGGCCATCTGGGGAGCTACGCCCTCTGGCTGGGTCTGCACCGGATGCATGGAGTGATGTTCGGGGTGGTTTATGGCCAGCTGGGGCAGAATGGTGTTGACCAATCCACCCTGGTTAATTGTCAGCAGCTGGATGTTGAAGTGGGAGGCCGGAAGGTGTAGCGTGCCTTGTTGAGCGGCCTGAGTGTGGTGGTGATTGTTCAAGAACACGTCATTAGTCAGCACGGTTTCCATGACGTTGTGGACATTGTTCATGTTGTTACGGTTGCGGTGGGAGTTGAGCATGTGAGCGTTGGACTCGTGGGGAGGCAGCAGCGTGATGTGCGCCTCCTCGTAGTGCCTTAGCAAGTCATGCAACGTGGGGAGAAGCTGGCCGCAGCACAGATAGTCCTTACAGTAGTCAGCCTCCAAGTCGGGGAGGTAACTGGTGGTGCTTGGCGGCGACATCAGCACCAGGTTCTGGTGGGTCTGAGTATACAGGTTGCCGACGCTCTGAAGACGGAACAGGCCACGCCTCGGGTTTATGAGGTTGTGCTGGTGGGGCTGCGACTGATTATGGTGATTCTGAGCGCCGTACATCATCACCTCGTCCTTGAGCCACGACCCAATGGTGACAGACCCCCACAGCACACCGCCCATACCCTGAGAATGAGCTATGGACTCCCTGCGGAAACGTTGGTTGTTGAATATCAGCGGCTGTCGCTGATAAGCGATATCGATGGGTTGGGGCACATTGAGGAAAGCATCGGTGTTTTCCTGGCCGCCAGAACCATTATCAAACATCGAGGTGTTGAACATGGCGGAGAATTTGAATGGTTTGCAGTTTGTGGAAGCGGATTTGGGCCGATTGGTGGCGAAATGCTAGTGGCGGCTATACAAGTCAGGGGCCAGAAATCAGCGACGAAACGGCAACAAAAAAACCAGATTTGGGGGCGTAAACTAGCGGCTGGCAGCTAAAAATAACAAAAATTCCGGGCTAAAATGCAATCTCAGCAACGGTGGCGGTAGTTGTTACAAGAAGTAGGGGCAAATCGTCTTGAACTGGCAATTTCTAATGGAATAGTGCGGTAGTGGCAGGCGATTAGAGGCGAAGAAACGGAATTTCGGGTGGGCGGAAGGTTCCGAGAGATTCCTGGTAGATGCAAGGCGCAGCGGTGACAGCAAAAATCCACAAACGCTGGGGATATGGTGATTATGGGAAATTCCTTGAGAACCTATTAGAGGATTGACATTTTCAGGACGGGGCCCATTTCTTTTTTATTGGTTGGCGCACGACATGAAAATGATACCTACTGCAGATAAGCAAGTCGCTTGATACGGAATTGGATGTTGGAAATAGTCGGGTAGTAGAGGGGAAGATCTGGTGAATCTGGTGAAGATCTGGGGGAGATCCGAGGGTGAACTGACGGAAGTACGGCACGATGCGGGGAGCAGATAGCGGAGAACCTGCTGACAGTAACCATTTTCGGTTGTCAGCGGTGACCCCGGCAATCTGGGGTCACGTGACGTCAGGCAGCTCATTCCGCGTGGCCAGCAGAAGAAGGAGATTCCTATAAAGGGATGGATTGGTTTTTGGCCATTTGCCGGTTCTGGCTGCAGGCCAAAGCGTAATTTGTCCTGATCTGCTGGTGTGAATCCTGCATCGCCGCATTTCGTGAGGGAGCCAATGTACGGAGGGTAAATGAGGACCTATGCTAGATGGTGTTGAGATGTGTGATAACACGCAGGTCGGCGTCGAGACTGAGTATGAGATGGAAGCGTTTTGTCAATTTAAGGGCTGGGAGATTATTTCTATCGCTAAAGGCATTTTCTTTCATTTTTTGCACCAGTATTCCGCCGCTGGTATTCAGAAATGCTGCTCTTCGCATTTTTCGTGTTTCTCATGGAACAAATCGCTCTTTTCTTGGTTTTCTGTCGGACAGCGTTCCTGACAAAGTATCACTTATTCTTTCTTCCGAACATCCCCATTGTCATTTCACGGAAATATTAGTCTGTTACACTTCTGCTGATGTTATCGTCTGCTGAATGTTCAAAACAAGAATGAAACTCTGTTTTCGTCCTCAGAGTCTAAATCTAAAATTATGACACTGCTTTTCTGGCGAAGCATACGAGAACTATATTGTATGCACGCGTGTATAAATTCTGTCCTCATTTGGTTTCCGCCAGAAATTGTCAAACCACCCGATTTAGCTCTAAGCTACTCGTAGTTACCCTTTCATCTACTCCAGCACCCCACCTTGTCTCCGCCAGTACGGACGACTCCCCATGGAACAACCCATCAAATCACACATCACGTGACCACGGCCGATTCCCGGATTCATCAACAATCTTGCACCCAATAACTGTCTACATGCCAATTGTACAACCGTAGCCCTTCAATTTATATATGACGGCGCTGCCCTCTTTGGGAATGCCCATCCTTAATTAGCTTTCATTGCTTTATGTTTTCCGACCTTCCCGACGACATAATACTCCATACGTGTCGGTGGCTAAGCCAAGGTGAGGTTCTCAGTTTGGCTCTTACCACCTCTCACAATTATGAGTTGATCCACGCCAAACTATTTGAGGTCGTGGTGGTGGACTCGTCCAGAAGAGTGTTTGATGATGTTTTTGGTGAGAAAATTCGCCACCGTTGGTATTTCTCCGATGCATTTCCTTCCAACCCCACTGTGATTCGCTCACTTTATGCCTTGAAGATGTTTTTCAAATACTTGTTGAAGAATCCTCACAAGGGCCGTTGTGCTCGCCAGTTGGTGGTTGAAAATGACTTTCCCGATATGCCCGGGCTTGAGTTGGCCCGATGGTTGCGTCTGGTGTTGCCTACGTTGGTCAATCTACAAGTTTTGAACTAGTATGCTCTTCATCAACCTTTGGATGCCAAACTTGTCAAATTACTTCCACATCCAGAATATTTGGAAAGCCTCTGTGGAAACTTCCAGTTTACTGCCTCCAGACTCCCCTCATCGAGCTTTTCTTGCTTGGGTCGGTTGGATCTCTCCAGCGTTTCTTCTTGCAAGGCTCTCTTTGACTTTGGCTAAGCGTGCTTCCAGCAACATGCTTCAGTGTTCTTCTCGTTTAACTAACTGCTGTCAAAGCGCACTCAATAACTCTGCTGAGTCGTTTCGATTTAGCGAACCTCCATCATACATTTCGTGCTTATTTTCCTCTGTTAACGCCACAAAGCTTCAGCTATCATCCTTAACACTCAAGGATATCTCCGTTTCCACCAAAGACGAATACACTCTCTTAGAGGCCATCGAGATTCCTAATTTGCGTAAGACATCTCTCGATAACTGCGGAGAAGCACTTTTCGACACAACTTACAACGATATTCCTTTTCGGAGAAGAACTCCGCCTTCTCAATTGTTCTTGGACGTTCTCTCTAAAAACCTCTCACATCTCGAGTCATTGAACTTGAATTTATCCAATGAGTTATGCTACAATAGAATCACTTTCAGAGCCGTTTCTACTCTCCTGCCCTTGAAACATCTTGGTATCCATATCAAGGTGTTCAAGGGCGACGACGCTATCAACTTAGCTCCTTTAGTTGATTCCATTCAACCTCACAGTAATAGTTTGGAGTACTTGAACTTGTGCTGTGACGTGGTGGATTCTTCTGTATCTGTTTGCCCTGAGACGAATAACAGGTACTCCCTCAAGTCCGTCATTGGCCTCTCCAACCTTCGCAAGTTGAAGGTGTTGAAGCTTCCTCTTAGCTTTTCTCAGATCTCCGACGTGGCTAACGTTCTTTGTCCATTGACCAACTTGCATATTATCCAATTTGGAATCACAGATGTTCCATGCTCAGCTCCGAAGACTGCTTGCGATCCATGCAACAATACGGCTGCTTATGGCCTTTACAGCGCTAGTTGCTCATACCACAAGAATACTTCAATTGTCCCGCCTCCTTCATCAGCAATGTCGAGCAGAACAAAACACAAGAATACTTTAACTTCTCAAAGAAGTTTAGATCCATCTTCAAGCTGCTTCAGTGCATTCGGTTTGACTTGATGAACCAGTCGCTACTCTATGATTGTGAGAATGCCTCTAACATCGTTGCAAAGGATGCGGGTTTGGTAGATTCCTTCGATTCCTTGGTGAACAGGCACATCTACGATAGTAAAAGGTGAGTTTGATTACTAAATGCATTACGTTCATTTTATTTCTGCCAATTTACCTCCGCCTATTCACCACTCCCAATTCATTTTGTCTACTGAGTCATGTGTTCGGTTGCTTCTTTGACTTCTTCTTTCCCTTTCGTCATAGCATCTTTGTACCTTTTCAATGCACTATTTCTACGAACCTTGTGGTCCACAATTGGCTGAGGATATCCTTCCAAATCTAGCTCATAGTCGTATGGATTATGGATAGCCTTCCCTTTGAGTCGCTGGAGCTCGGGAACCCATTTTCTGATGAAATTCCCATCTGGATCGAATTTTTCAGACTGGGTCCATGGATTGAAGATACGAAAGTATGGTTGGGGATCCACGCCGGTGCTGGAAGCAAAACCCCATCCCCCGTTGTTGGAAGCAAAGTCTCCATCAACAAGCTTCGACATGAAATATTGCTCACCGTACCTCCAGTCAATTAACAAGTCTTTGGCAAGGAAACTGGCTACAATGAGACGTCCACGGTTGTTCAAGTATCCTGTCTCATTCAAGCATCTCATACATGCGTCGACAATAGGAAAACCAGTTGATCCTTTACACCACCGCTGGAAATGACCGTTGTCGTAGGCCCAGTGGATATTTGAAAGCTCCAATTGGAAGGGTTTGAACATACAAACATACGGCGAGTTACACATGATATGCTTGTAGAAATCTCTCCAGGCGATCTGACGCACCCACTCTCTCACCCCAGAATTCCCACTTACTTTTATGTTGAGTTTTTTGCGATTGAAAAGCTCTTGCAAAATTGTTCTTGGACTCAATGTGCCTGACGAAATATGGATGCTGAGCTGCGAAGGAAAATCACCATCCAAGCGATCTCTCTTTTCATGGTAATTCTTGATTCTATCCGAACTGATGTAGTTGGCCAATGCCTCTCTAGCACCGTCCTCGCCAATGAACGTCCAGTACCTCTTGAACCGCGGTGTGTCGATATTTGCCATATCGAAGTGCGCAGATTCCTCCAATTCTATGGACGACTCAAGCTTCGTGATGTCTGGGTATACAAACTGCTTGTTGGACAAATAATTGCTGTTGACGAAATCGACCCATGCCTTGTACCATGGAGTGAAAACAGCAAACTGAGTTCCTTTGGATTTTGTCTTTAGTTCTCCGGGCCGGACAACACAGCTGTCATGATAGGGCATGAATGCAATTTTAGAATTCAAAAGAGCGTCGTGAGCCCCGATTGCAAGACGCAATTCGTCCACTTCGTATTCGACATTCGTGAACAAATGTGAGATGTCATATTTCTGGCAGAAGGACTCAATGGTGGGAACAATGTCCTTTTTGTCGCCAACCTCGAGAGTCACGAGAGAAACATTCAAATTGGCTAACTTTCCTTGCAATTGCTTCAAGCTGAGCTCCTGGTAGTAGTTTTTGAAGTCGCTATTGCCATGAGCGTCATTCAATTTCTTGCACATGACCCAGAAAGTTACCAAAGGCAATTTGTGTTTTTCAGCCATCTCATAGGCTTTGCTCAATCCATGGTTATCTGAAAGTCTGAAGTCTCTCACAAACCAATGAGCAATGGCCCTTCTGGTATTGATTGAGGCTCGTTCAGCTTGAGTTTTGGTGAGCTTCTCATTCAATATGAAGTAAGGCTTATTTTTGTCATTCTTATATTTCACTGCTGCGCTAGTAGAAATCTCTGCCGGATACAACAGGTTCGAAAATTTGGGAAGTTTTTCGAGCTTTTGTTTCTTCATTATTGAAAAGAATCCACGGTTGCTAATTTGCAAATGTTATGCAGGCCGATGTGACATTAGATTCTGCCATAGGTGTCAATTATTGTCATGTAGATGAAGAAAATAGTAGAAAAATGGTTGACAGAAGGACAATGAAGGAAGGTTATTTGCTCGCCTGTCTTTTTTTTATCTTTTTTTTTTACCTCTGCTTACTTACGGTATCTCTATGTTCTCATCCGCATTTTTCACTCCTTTTGTCTCCCCAATCCACATATAGAAGTATTCTCTGCTTCCCTAATTACATAGTTCGCATATCTTAGTCTGGAATCAATGCAGCTTAAATTTTCTTCATTAGCATTATTCCTCCTGCCTTGTCACTTTAATATTGCTTCATCTTAGGTGTCAACCCATATATCGCTCTTTTCTTCGAACCAACCTACAGCAGTTAAATGCATTAGGTAATTCTTCAAGCTACGGAATCTCTCGAGACCTATATACTGCCAACTTCTATCTCTGTTATCTGAGTTCAGACAAACGATTTTTTATTCCGTTTGCGCTTGCGTTGTAAACTATGACTCAGAAAGTAATATTGCGAAGACTTGGTAATTCTTCCAAATGGAGTATAGAATATGCCAATGACCCGCAAGAGAATTTCTAGTTGCTAAAAAATAGCGTCCACATTTTGGAGAAAAATCTTGGCTTTTCATCCCTAAGAGAGAAACCCAAGACCACACTCTCACCCAGGTGTAGTCTTGCATACGGGGACATACTTTACAATCTCCCCATGCAACTTCTCAGATAAGCGTGCATGTAGATTCGATCACAATTGAATAGGATGTCCAGAATGGGTTAAAATAAGCTATCTACAGTCGAGACGCCGGGGACAAACGTTACAATCTCCCCATGCAACTTCTCAGATAAGCGTGCATGTAGATTCGATCACAATTGAATAGGATGTCCAGAATGGGTTAAAATAAGCTATCTACAGTCGAGACGCCGGGGACAAACGTTACAATCTCCCCATGCAACTTCTCAGATAAGCGTGCATGTAGATTCGATCACAATTGAATAGGATGTCCAGAATGGGTTAAAATAAGCTATCAACAGTCAACACGCCGGAAACTTAAGTAACGATGGATTTCCCCTTCATTTTCACCTATTATTGCTACTGTCCAATGAGTCTTCCAGCCATTATTCACGAGGAAGACCAGGTATGTAGTGAAGGTTTTGATGATGCTTCCTATGGAATCTTAAAGTGGAAGACATTGATTTCTAATCCAATTACCCAATCAGCCAAGCTTACTTCTGGTGTATGTGAGTGTCCCCCCAAAAACGGACACCTTTGCAGACATCGTCATGCTCAGGACGAGATCTACTACATTATTGAAGGAATAGGAGAAATGTCAATTGATGGTGAGAAGAGTCAGGTTAAAAAAGGAAGTGTTGTTTATATTCCAGGCAACTCCGAGCATGGAATTTCCAATATTGGAGAAGATACGTTGAGATGGTTCTACGTTTTTCCAACTGATTCTTTCGAGGATATCAAGTATGAGTTTTCGTAAGAGAATCTTGTCGAGTAATGACTTTCTCTTCAATAAATTGCAGCTGCCACGGGGGAGTAACGATAATCCTCATGCAACAGTTTCTCGTGGCAGAGTTCATAAGGTATCTCTTACATATTAATGCTCATGTTGACAATTTGGAGGTGATGTATAATGAGGGTATTTCAAAGGTCTCATTGTACACCAAGTAGCGTTAATATATCCTTGATTTCCGTAATATCACACTGAAGCTTTGGTACCCTAATAGCTACCGTTCCAGGCTTCATTGGCTTGTTCCCGGTTTCTTACTAATTATCCGTCGGGTTTCGTTTGATGATATCGGACCCCTCTAGTTTTCCGTCTTCGGCTAACCACTGCCTCTAATCGGCTCAGTCTCAGTTCCGACTTTATGGTGACTATGCCGTTATGAGCTATCGTATCGAGCCTACAAGTCAAGCTGTTGCGTGACACAAAAAGTGCAATATTTTACACATAGAAGTTGTATTTAGCTCTTTTGGGACTTATTCAATCACTTCTATGCTTTATAGGTTGTTTTGATATAGTTTTTACTTGCGATGTTCTTGAACCGAAGCACTCTGCTCGTAATCTGGGAGGCGTCACTTTCTAGAGAAGTGACGACATCTGGTCTCAATACGAACTATCTACCAAAAGGAAGAATGAATAGTGGTTTCTCAGCGAAATGATATAAATCTTGTTCTATTAGCTATCTTTTCTAAATTCTTACCGTCTAATATTTCAAATGCAATGCTCTCTATCGAGATGCTACCTGTACAGACAATTCAACCGCAGCAGACCCATACTAACTCAAATAATATGATCGAGTCCACCCGATATCTCCCATACTACAACCTCATTTTGTCTCCAATAGTTCCATTATTTCGCTAGTTTATACTGATCCGCTCATCTGATCTATCCTTATCATTATAATTTTCAAAGTGGGGACAATCTTATTCTTACACCCGTACATCCGCATTCAGTAAATGATAATTTCCAATCAGACATTACGTTCACCGCCATGAAGTCCAAAGCTCGTCTCTTTGTGCTGGCGTCCGTCCTCATTTTATGTTTTGCATACATTCTTTGGCCCAACACGTCTTTGCAGAATTTCCTGTTTGACGATGTCTCCCGCAGCGCTCAATTGGGCTCGTCAGCGAAGAATCTACAGGGACATTGCACGGACTACTTTACTGCGTTGGCCAAATCGACAAGTTCAAGAGCCACAACCTCTCGGTACTTGCTCTCGCATCAAATCTCTAATCACATTGCACATTTGAGGGTGTACTGCCAGTGTTATGTCCAGAATGGTTTCGAAGTGCCCTCTTCAATCTCCTATGAAGAACTCCAGCCGATGTTTTCGGGCCGTTTGCCAGTCAAGAAGGACGATGGCCCCATGGTAATGAAGAATAATCCTCTGAGAGCCTATTGGAGAAACTACTTGGATGCACTGACTGGTAGAGGAATAGTAATTGGAATCCACGATAAGGAAGCTGAGTATGCTGCTCGGCTCTTGAAGGTGCTCAACTACTTGGGAAATGAGTTGCCTATTCAGTTTGTGCATGAAGGAGATCTACTGCCTGAGGCTGCTTCTACGCTCGAGGCTGCTGCCCAGCTGACCACGGATGGACCTTCCCAGAAAATAGAGTTCATTTCTATACGACCGGCCATTACCAAAGGATATCAGTCGATTTTCAAGGGCTACAACAACAAGTGGTTTGCAGCGCTTTTCACGTCTTTTGAAGAAATCATTCTCATGGACGCTGACGCTGTGCCCTTCGTCAAACCTTCCGATTTCTTTGACTTAGATGGCTACAAGGAGACCGGATCGTACTTTTTCAGAGACAGAGAACTCTCGGAAGCACTAAAGCAAAACCAGGTCGACTTTTTTTCTGGGATGATCCCCCAGGCTGGGACTGTTTTCGGATATAACATCAACTCTGCAAAACTCAACAATAACTTTTTCAAATATAACTCCAAGCATGTGATGGAGAGTGGAGTAGTGGTTATGGATAGACGCACCCACATGCTGGGGCTTTTGGTATCGTTATCGTTGCAATATTGGTTCCAGAGTGGGCGGATAATGTATGGAGACAAGGACTTATTTTGGTTGGGGCAGTTGATTAGCGGAAACTCGGACTTTTATTTCAACGAGCATGCTGCAGCGGCCATTGGGGAGCTAGAGGGTGATGACCGTCTTTGTTCGGCTCAACTTGCCCATTTGAGCAATAACAAGAAGCTCTTGTGGATTAACGGAACGTTGCTCAAGTGTAAAAAGAACACCTGGGCTTCTGATTACTTCAAGTATCCCCATCTTCGCCAGAAATGCGGCAACACTTTGGCCAAGATGAAGGAAGTGTATGGCAGTTCAATATCCATCAGCGAGTGTATCTTACCAGCCTCTATCTCCAAGATCAATGGGCAAGACACCCGGAAGGTGAGGAGCAATTTCAACAAAAACTACAACCGAGGATGTGGTGGCATCTACTACTGTGCTACCACTGCCGAAGGGGGAGAAATTGTACGCTTCAATGCTGCCGAGAAGGAGCATTACAATTCGATAGTTGCTGTATGGAATTCCAAGCTCTGAGCAGCTGGATTGCTCGTGTGGGATTCACATACAAGAGGCAACCTGAATATAATCTCAATCATGTGGCTTATGCTTGAATATTGGTATACCGGTTCATAGAGCGTTCCGGCGTATTAATGGAGTTATGGAACTTACATAACTCATTGCAACCAGTCGACACCATACCATAATCTGTTAATACTAGCAACCATCACCACCTACGCTCTCTAATAATTTGCCCAGTATTTTCTCCCAACATGTATTGTCCCACTGGCTCCTACCGTCAGTCCACTTCTGCTGCACGTGACCCCTCTACCCTCTATTTCTAAGTGATCTCACTACCTATCACCGACCATGAAGTCAGAACACTCAGGTGGCGAGCTGTTGCAACCAGACTCGTCCAACTCACTGGTGTGGCTGCTGCCCATAAACTCAAACGGGTCACCGGACTCGGGATGCTCGCCCAACTCAAAATGCTCGTTTGACTCAAAATGCTCCGCCTCATCAGAGAATAGTACCCCGAGCTCAACTGTTCGGAATCCTTCCAAAAAACGGTCGAGGGGCGGATGCCAGAAATGTCGGCTGCGAAGACAGAAATGTGACGAGGCCAAGCCATCGTGTTCGCGATGTCTTTCTCGGGGCATCAAATGCATCTACAATGTGTCGATCTCGTTCAGAGACGATTATGAGAAAAGTGGCAAAAAGTTCGGCAGAGAAGGTGTTTGGTCCAAGCAGGGAAAGCAAAAATTCAGCTCCAACAACCTTATGAAGAAACTCCGCGGCGCTAAATTCCAGGACATCCGCAATGTCCAGCTATTGAGCTTCATCGACTACTCGTTGGGATTATTCAACAGTACATTGCGCCCTTCTCACCGCCTACCTACCATCAAGATCCCGGAAATACTTCTTCCCGATCTGTCCGATGCGGTGTTTGCGTTGAACTACTACTTGGACTACATTTCGCCCATTTTTAACCCAATGGGGTTTGCGTCTACAAACTCCCGGCTACGGCTCGAAAACACCGAGGTCGAGCTTGAGCAGGGCCTAGATATGTCCACCATGATCCAGTACTCTCAGCATCATACTCACGTATTTCTGATGATGTTGGCACTTGGAGCTGTATACTTGTCAAGGTTGGACAACAATCCATTTGAATGGCTAGCGAAGTCGAGAGAATTCAGACGTGTGGCCAAAAAAAGCATCCAACACTTGTTTGTCGCCAACAACCCGCCAGAATCAAGTTACACTACGGACCAATTACTCTCGCTAGTGCTTCTCATGTTTTACGAGTTGGCAAAAGACGACAAGGATGATTGGGACGATTACATGCATGCCTCGGGCCGACTCTACTTCTCACCGTCGTTTGTCTCGCCGCAGAACGACGTGGAGAGAGCACTCTTGAAGTTTGCCCTAGAACTTCTCAATTACCAGGAAACAATGGGTCGTTCAGCATGTAAAGCAAAAAGCACCGTCTTTATCTCCCCGGGCGACGAAGGAGCACGCTCGACTCCTAATTCACACATTAATAACCGGATGATTCAGGTCTCATGGATGGGCTGCGAAAGGAACCTCATCTTCATCATCTCGGAAATAACAGATCTCTCGTTTGAAAGAAACTCGAACATCACTGAGAAATCGTATCTTGCTAAATGCCACAACTTGCGCCACAGGCTCGATTTAATGAAACTCTCAGGGCTTTCTGCTGGAATTGAAAACCAGTTGGCCGCAGATGGCAACTTGACCACTTTCGAGCCCATGAATCTCACCCTTGCTGACGTTGGCTCTAATGTAGAGGTTGTGTGCTACCTCTTGGCTTGCGAGGCTAAAAGACTTGCCACAGTTATCTATCTCGAATGCGGTTTGCTCAACAACGCCCCCAAAGATGCAGTGATCCAGTCGCTAGTGCTCAGGGTGTATCGCATTCTTGAGTTTGTGGTAATGAGACACTCTTTCAAGTGGTTTTCGACTTTACTCTGGACCATCTTCGTTGCGAGCTCCGAGATTGCTGTGGAGGACCCCATTTCGGAAGAGCTCCGTTACTTGACTCTTGAGATCCTCAAGCGTATTGAAAGCAGAAGTTTGGGTAATGTGGCTATGACTACAGACCTAGTTGTTGGTACATGGCGGAATCGTGACCTTGGTGGTATGAAAAAACTACCCAAGGGAGTTATTGGCTTCAGAAACGACTGGGACATTTACGTTGCTGACGAGTCCCGCAACGTGTCCTTAGCCTAACGTTCTTCTGTTTATGAATTTTCAATAAGTCATCAAGTCTTGAAGTTTCACACACGAAAGCTCCAATGGGATTCTGTACCGCTCCCCATCATACTCCAAGAATTTCCCATTTCCTTTAATTCCCCATCCCAATGGACTTGGACCCCAAGTTGGAACATAGCACACTTCATCCCAACCACACGTCGTTGCACAACGAGTAAATAGCGGCCATGCAAGCACCTTTAGAAGCTCGCCTAGAATAGCCTTTTGTTCTAAGAATCCCTGTTTATATGTCTCGTAATTCTCTTCCGTCTCAACGTAGAAATCTGGAATGGCCAGGGGGGCAATGAAGAAAACATCACGGAGGAAGGTTAAAATCTCAACCATGGTACGGAAAATAGAGGAGTAAATCAAAACATTCAGTGGCGTATTCAACTCGTATGTGTGAAAGACATAATCGCCAATCGCAGCCTTCATGAAGTTTTGTTTCTTTTCTTCCCTGGTATCCAAATCTTCATCATGTATCTTCTGAAGAAATTGAACAAGGTTAACGTGAGGTTCCCAGCAGCCGATTCAATTGAGGGACCCAAAATTTCGCCTTCAGACTCCAATTCAAAAACCTGAAGTGTACTGTTCAACGCAATCAAAATGGTTGCGAATTTCCCAGTGGCTTCGGTCACAGCCTGCCAGTCAGTTTTATGGAATGGGTCAACAGGACTTGTCAAGTATAGTTCTAGCAGGTGGATAATCTCCTCCTTGTTTGTATCGGGGATGTTGTTGATTCTCCGCTTATATGGATCTCTGTCGATGTAGGTCTTGTTCAAGGGCGTCACCATTCCCGAGAAGTCGAGCAAAATTCTCAGCTCACCCTCATTAACTCTGGAACCAGCCTCTAACCAATCATATCCAGACATCAGCTGCCATTGGTCCATCAACGCCATTCTTTTCCTTTCTAAATCCGAATGGGCAAACTCTGGCTCGTTAGGAAGATCTCCCAAAGTAGTGGCATTTTTCAAAGTGATGTTCGACACGATTTCTAGGTTCTCTGAGAAGTCACATAACACAATCTCAAAGCCAATTTCCGACCTGATTACACCTTGGAGTCCAAACAGTTCCCTCATTCACATATCTTGCTAGCTGCAACACGTTCGTCAACTCTTGCATCTGGATCCAGTTGACGACTGAGTACTAACTGCTGATCCATTTCTCCAGTCAATGTTTTGGCTGCAGAAGCTCCATCAAGGTAAATGAGCTTATCAAGTGGTTTGGTGTTTCTTAAGGCATACAAGTAGCTTTCATCTGAGAATGGAAAATTTGGAGACAATTTAGGAGGTTCATCGTTCAATACAGATTGAATATTGGAACAGGAACCTAATTCGCTGGGTCCTCCGTCCACCTTGTCGACTTTCCACTGTTAGGGTGTGATTTTTTTGCTAGACTAGTCCCAATTCCGCTTGCTGACTCCATCCAAACGCTCCATTGGGCACATCTAATCCATTTAGGTCACTTCCATCTCTATTTGGTGATGGCCGTGGTCGTTTTGGCCTGAACTTTCCTCTTGCAAAATGAGCAAAGCTATAAGTGAACTCGTAGTCCATGGCAATCCACTCGAACAGCTCCGTAAGTTGGGCACTACTTGTTGAATGGTACATTAACGTATTGGGAGGTAGATATGCTGGAATAAACGACACTCCCACCGGATTCATATTGCCATCTTTCTGCTTTAGTGCACCATTGACAGCATTGAAGACCGCAGTGGCATTTTCCAAGTCTATAGGATACTTTTCGTATAGATCCAGCGGATCTATGCGAAGTGGAGTTGACTCCCCGGTCGGTTTCATCTGAAGTGGTGAAACTTGTACAATGCCCATATTGCCATAAGAATGTTGATCAGCAACAACACAAAGAACTTCATGTCTGTTGAATTTATGGATCACTTCAGAAGAAGAGAGTTTTGTAGTGTGGCTCCATGATTGATGTCCGTATTCGGATTGCTAGAGCCGTGCAGGCAGGGTGCTTATCGGAGATTACGAATTCTTGGAGATAGGCGGCAGGAGCAAAATGAGATGAGGCTCTGAGTAAATTGGAAATGGGAGAAACTTTTTGGTGGGCCATAGATGGTGATGTAATTTCAGTGAGTAGCTGGTGATGAAAGGTCTGATAATGTAGATCTGATAATGCAAGATTGACAGGGCCAGGGCCAAATGCGGGGCGACAGTACACGTTGAAATGATCTCAGGAGAAAATGCGGTTTGAAAAAATACTTGCTCTAGAAACTGGCATGATTACATATGAATTTATTTTTCTTTGCTTCTCTGTCGCATTAGTATTTGCTGGAGGTTTCTAAGATATCATAACTAACGATCGTATTAGTGTAATTGGGGGGTTAGAAACGAAAGTACCCAGGTTGTTAAACACACAGCGGCCCTAACTAATTGCCCAATTGACAATTAAGACTGTTTAGCCCGCGAAATTCCGAAAGGAAAGTCCAAGAGAAGGAGCAAAGGATGCCAATCACTGATCGGCTAATAGTTCACTACCACTGCTGCGAAATGCAACAACTTGTACACTGTAAATTCACAAAAATCGAAAAAACATTGAATGCAGTTGAACCAGGTATTTTTGATTGTAAACGATCATCGTGCTGAATTTGGCTTGCGAAAAACATCCCGAAAGTACACCTCACTCAGTGTCTTGGAAGGAAAACATAGAGAGACGATACAACACAGATAATTTCCCGTCTGCTTGAATAGTTCTCAAATATCAGCTGAAGCATACTACCTACTAATCTCCGTCCAATCTTTCCCTTTGGAATACCTAATCATGATGTTCATCAGAGCGAAATCCTCGCTCTCTATAGCACCGGACTTCTGGTCATCCCCCAATACGATCTTCTCATAAACATGGAACCCGAAACGATTGTAGATGCCTATGTTGCTCGAGGCCGAGCTCTCTAAATATGCAATGTTCTCGGTCCCCGGGGAGTCAATGTAGTTGTCGAACATGAAGTCGAACATCGCTCTTACATTTCCCTTACCCCGGGCACTATTTACAGACCCCAAGTAAACCAACGTATACAAGCCCATATTCTGGAACCTAGAGTCGGTGGTTAAGATTCTATGCGACACCCTATCGAGAAGAGGAAGCAAGCCATTGAACATTTTTTCTCTACCCTCAGATCCGGCAAGATGCCAGAAGTTATCAAAACCAGCCTCCATGTAATCTTGGAAGGTCTCCAATCCCATTTCGTACGACCTGGGTGCTGACCAGATAGCCACCGTTTCAAAGCCGCCAGGAGACTCTCCAACACCAACACATAACCCTTTGTCGATGTGTTGTTTCAAGTAACATTCGTACATTATTCTGTTGAAGGTGTCTCGTTCTTCTTGAGAGCATAGGTGGTTAGTCAAGTAGATGGAGAGCTTATCGTGTTCGAAGGCCTCGCAAAGGGTCAATGCGGCCTTGGAGACATCGTGGAAAGTCAAGAGGCGTACTCTTGGAGCTACTGACGAGGGAGACATTTTAGGAACATAATATTGAATACTTATACGTTGTATCCTCGACTACAGTATGTGATGGAGCCGTTTGTGTTGTCCTGCAGATTCGGATTACCCGAAGTGGTAGGTGAAGCCGTCATGACCTATTTAAACTCTGCTGACTTGCGAGGTGTATGGGAATGGAAAGGTCAAAGGAAAAGAAAGTGGGATGCAATAATTATCGAAATCCCTATAAACGAAATGTTGTTTGCAAATTTCGGAGAGCAATTAAATCTCAAGAAACCTGAGTCTTCCGATAACCCAAGATACCTTATAACCAAACTAAGAGGTATTAATCTGGGGAACTAACGGGACAATCAGAATGTAATTTTAGCAGATGTAGAACAACCCAGCGTTCTAGCAGGCGTAAATCAAAGTAGAAAATTGCTTGGAATAATTAAACTTTCCTAAAAATATCGGCGTTCTATTGCCTTGTCGAGGATCCCCCTGATCAAGGACGAATGATAGCCTTCTAGGACCAGTTCAACACTTGGTCAACATTTTCTTGCCTGGAGGATAAGTTCATCAAGAGATAGATCTAAGATCCAAGGATACCAGCTGTGATTGCCAAGACTCCAGATGAATGAGGCTACGGTGTTATTCGTCCTCAACTGCCCTTAACGCCGAAATCTCCTAAGACCCATAGTACGCTCAGAGGCCATCATCTTCCGATCTCCACTTCATGGCCAAACCAAACAAGAATCGCTTTCTTTTGTTCTAGCTGAGTAGAAGTCTCGTCCAAATATCCCCTAAATCCGTGCCTTTCCAGTACATACCTTATTGAGGGAATTAAGATTACATGCACCTGGGCTTCTAATATTGCGAACCAAAAATAGGATACAAATTCTCTAAGATTCGATATGAATACTGGAGGATGACGTGTTGAGCCGTGTGAAGGGACTGAGGCAACCTTACTCAGCAAAGGTTCTAGGCTGAAAACGATGCAAAATAGTACTTGTTTATCTTGTTTATGGTGTTTCATGCTTATGTTGCCGTGAGAAAATACGGATTGTGGTTCAGGATACATAGCCGAGGAGCGTCAACAAACTTCACAACCTTAAGAGCGATCGAGAAAATTTTTTCTGGTTCTTTAAATCCGAAAGAACTCCGCAAGTAGTACAATTCACGAGGGAATAATTCAATAAGAAGTTCTACAGCCTGAGTCGCTCCAAGTTAGAGAATGATTCCCTACGCAAAATGAAATCTGATCGACTATAATAACCGAAAATCAATTATGCGCCAGGAGTTTTTATCTTAGCGATTTCATTCCTAGCGGGCGCTGGTTAGCAGAATTCATCCACTTTGAGCTTTGTGCATGCAGCTATGATGTGTATGTAATCGTCTAAGATAACATTTCAGCTAAGAAAGGAGACATGCATCTGATTTCTTTGTGAAAGGACATTTCTGGTTAAAGAGCTGGGATTTTAGAGAAAGCTCTGCAATTACTCCGTGGATGGAGGTAATTTCAGTTAATCCAAGCTCACAATACAAAGTCGCAGTCTCTCCTTACTAAGTCCGAATCCGGTGTGTTAGAACATGATTCATCATAAACCCTGCAGAAACTTCTTTCCCTAATCAGACATTGGCCGGCTGGCCTGCATGAGCTCGGTAGTGACAATTGTTACCACACATTCGTTTGGACCACCTGCAGCATTTCCATCGAGGCAAAATATGTAAAACATGCAAAGCGCTGCCTCTTGTCTACATCATTTGCAATGCATGGCTGGCAAAATTTATTCCGTCTACTGAAAATGCCGGGAATGACTGGTTTGCTCCCAGACTGCAGTACTCCGTTTGGTTGAGGACATAACATTTAATGTAAGTTCAAGTGGAATTCAAGTTCAGAAATCTCCTTAGGGGACTGCTATATATTGTAATCTGTAACTTATAACACTGACCACCTGGCGAAATTGGCTGATGGGTCCGTAGTCCCACCCAGTACCAGACACAAAAGTGAGTAAGATTACCAGATGTAGGATCTTCATAACCAATGAATATTTTCTCTACGCCCAAATCTCATTGGAGCGGAGTGAGGTTTACGGAAGAAGAGGAATTAAGGTGCAGTAACTACGAGATAAGGAAAGTAAAAGAGCTTTTTGTTAGCTTCTCGCCAATTGCATTTTGGCGTATCCAATCGTGGAATAGTATTGGAAGGAAAAGCTCTGATGTGGCTAACGACTCGAACCTCAGAAGAAGTCTAGTATGTGGCCAGACACACCAAATCAGTGGGAATGTCTAGGAAGCAAAAGTCTAACAGTTCCAAGGGCAGAATCCTCGGAGGTTCTGGAAGCGAAGTTCCCTGCGAAGACCTCGGTAAGTGCAGGTCCATCTTCTATATACGAAAATAATTATGCAAGTTAAAAGATGAGCTGCGAAATGGCTCCACAACGTCCCTTTCACAATTATGTCCCAATTAGCTCATCGCTGCCGGCTCTTAAATAGCTTTCTCCTGCCACGCATGGTTTTGTCCCCAGTCGACCCTTAACTCCAATGCTCTTCTTTTTCCTGTTGATCTTCGCTAATCTTGTGGCTGCGTCGATAAATTGCATTCCTGATGCTGAAATTGGCACCGGATGGAATGCAGAGTTCTACAGATACCAATACCTAAGTCTAGCTGGGTGGGACGACCCCACCTTTTTCCTGGGCGGCTACAAGGCTAACGGTTCCCTTGGAGGTGTCAGCAGTGTGCCCAAGTCCAACTTTGCGGGCACAGCTAAATCCGGTGTCGTTCAGGGCAAGATCTACGGCTTCCCTATCACCGTTTCAAACTACACGGTTGAGTTGACTGGTTTCTTCCGGGCCCCTGCAACTGGTACCTATCAGTTGACGTTGAAAGCTGACAACGGCGCTGCAGTACAGTTCGGTGCTGGAGGCTCCTGCTGTAATGACCCTGGCAGTAGTGTAGGGGGAAACTTCGGTCTTACAGTCCGTGGTCCAAGACTTGGAGGTGGATCTGTTGAAGGAAATGTCGAGAAAGCCCTGTATGACTTGCAGGCTGGCAAATACTACCCAGTGAAAATCATTGCATTCAACTGGATGACCAACTACGGTCTCAACTTCTCCTACTTTGACCCCAATGGAAAATGGGTTTCCGATATGGGTCCACAGATCAAGCAATTGGTATTCAACAACGCCGTCTGCTTGACTACTGTCACTGAGACCTGGAGTAAATCCATGACTTCGATCACCACTGCTACTGGTGTGTCTACGAATACCGTGATTTTCCAGGTGCCCACTCCTACCACCACTGTCACATCTGGATGGGGGGAATCTTATACTTCCTCTACTATTCGAACAGCAACAAAAGGTGGAACCAACACTGTTGTCATTGAAGTTCCATACTCGACTTCTACTGCCATTGGCTCCAAATCGGGCACAACCACCTATGCCGACCAAACCACCACATACGTGATCGTCACCACCGTGCTTTCTACCTCAAAAATTGCGGGTCCGTCTCCAGGGATTACCACGCTCTTCAAACCAGATACAACCTATGTCGTTGTTACTGATCAGTTCTCGACTACCACGGTAGTGGGACCTACTGCCGGAACAACAACAGTCAGCAATAAGGACACCACCTATGTAAAGGTTACGACGGTGCTATCGACATCAACAACAAATGGTCCAGCTTCTGGGACTACAACTGTTACTAATAAAGACACTACTTACGTTGTTGTGACTGATGTCCTTTCTACATCCACTACTCTCGGTTCGGCATCTGGTACTACTACTATTACTGAAAGTGGAACTACTTATGTGAGAGTAACTGATGTTCTTTCTACATCCACTACTCTCGGTTCGGCATCTGGTACTACTACTATTACTGAAAGTGGAACTACTTATGTGAGAGTAACTGATGTTCTTTCTACATCCACTACT
>JAJMJY010000051.1:0-48583 GCA_030569115.1 Sungouiella ezoensis
GATCCTACATTAGTTATGAGTGAATTGAACGGTTATGTCACTAAGTTAAATCACGTGACATCGGTCAAAATTCCACAATCTGCAAAACATCTCGAAATGAAATATTGATGAGGTTGATGAGAAGAAATGACGTTGATTTTAAAACATCAACGATAGGGAAATTATTTAAGCAAATTCGAAAATCAAACTTCAATCAAGTAGATGAAAATTCTCCTGAGCTAATGGACGTTTGGATATGTACCATCACTCCTAAATTCACCAAATCGATTCTAAGGTTCGTTGAGAATCACATCGATAGAACAGAACAGGAGCGACTCCATCATATTAAACGGTTCAAAAAGCAGAAAGAAGGATCTAATACGCTGATTATTGCCGTTTTGTGCACTGCAACGTATTTAAGATTTCAGGATCTCCTTGCATTATTGGAAGACGATTCAGGAGTCGCTATTGAAAGTGACAGTCTCAGAATACTGCGGGTTCCGAAGGAATTACCCTTAACAAAGGAGATAGCTCAAGTATGGAGTCAACTGATCTGGCCAATGGCGTGGAAGGGCAACCCCAATCATCAGGCCCTCCTTACTTCTGACTTGGACTTAGAGCAAGAACAATGGATTATTGAGACATTAATCGGCAAAATCAATGGGTATCTGAAATATCCGTTCGTCACATTAGTAGCTCAAAAGGAATCCGCTAAAGGGCCGATTAAGATTCTTCACACAGCCTTCGATGAAAGGGACAAGCATCCGTTACATCACAGCATAATGAACGCCATTGCAATGGTGGCCCAAGAGGAAGAAATATTACGAAGAGAGAATGACCTGGAAGGCACAAATGGATACCTTTGCCAAAATTTGTTATTCTACACTTCTTATGAGCCTTGTGCGATGTGCGCTATGGCGTTAGTCCACTCCAGGATTGAAAGATTAACATACTTAAGTAAGCATAAACGAGGTGCCATAGAGAGTTCCTATTTCATTGGAGATAGGAGAGACCTTAACTGGACTTTCGATATTTGGAGATGGGTCGGAAGCACAGATAACTACCCTTTGAGGCATCAATATCAATTGTCACAATTAGAACCTTGATCTATCTATGAATATCCTAGTTTACGGTGATCAACTTCTAGGACACAATTGATTTCTTCATTCGCTTCAACAAGCTCGATATTTTGTACCTTTCTTTCGATTGCTGATATCTGAAGTCCGATTTTTTCTTCTAGCCCAACCACCTCATTGGAAGTTCTTTTCCATAAATTTCTTAGTTCAATTACTAGATGGAATAGGTTCCTTGAATCCATATTTTGATCATCTTTTGCATCGATTGATTCCTTGAAATCGCCGGTTTTAAGAGGATTGAAATGTTTGCTGGAGTTTTTGATCACCTTGCGGATCAGTTTATTTAATTGGTTGGACAACGCCTGATGAACTTCAATTCCTTGGCTCTCCATAAGGTGATTCTCTTTAATTACATTCGGAGAGGGATAGACTCGGTCTAATCCATGGTTAGCCAAGAAGTCTTCAAGAATTAGCCTGCTATCCATATTGATGGATAACACTATGCGACTAGCACGGAAAGGGTGCATGGTCGTGTGGATATCGAAAAGTGCTCGCGTTCACGTTCTTGCAACGATTTTTTTAGTGAGGTAGTTGGACTCTTCGACAACAGATGTTGACATACAATAATAAAGCATTTATTCCCCAGGCTTTAAGCACCGGAATTACCTCAAGAATCAATAAGGACCCAGATAGCGCGATTATTGCGAACAATGTTCCTCAAGAAAGATCCGCTAAACGCAATGCTCAGCAGATCAACTATGCCGAATTTGACAACATTAATGACGATTTTGAGTATGAGGAAGATAAAACCAATTCTGCTAATTCTTTTCCTAATGCAAGTACTCACACCAATACGCACGTTCAAAAGCATCTCTTGAAGCCTGCCCGATTGGCTGGTTCAAACGAAATTTTTCAGGATGATAATGTGGCTGATACCTTCGGAAAGCTTGGGACCGATAGCTTAGTTCCTGTGAAGTTGAACCTCGAATACAACGCAGGACTTTCAAAATTAATCGACTTCTTCATGTGGAATATTGATGAGGCGGTGATTACACCAGATCAGTTTGCCTCATTACTTTGTTTGGAGTTAGAATTGCCCAATCTGCTCCATCTGGAAATTGTTGAGACTATTAACAAGCAAGTGGAAGAATACAATTTCGTCAGTAGTGCTCAACTACCGTCGGGGATTGAGTATCATGTCGTAATTGAGTTATCTGTCAACCTAGACAAGAGGTTATACGAAGACAAGTTCGAGTGGGATCTCAATCAAAGTGACGTCACTCCCGAAGATTTTGCTGACATAGTAACAGCAGACTTGGGTCTTTCACTCGAGTTCAAGCCAGCGATCTCACATAGCTTGCATGAAATGATTCTTCGGTTGAAGCGTGAACTTGTCGAAGGATCCTATAATCACGAGCTTCACAAGTATCAACAGTTAGCTGGTCTTATTTTTGAAAGAAACGTTCGTATTCGAACGGATAGCAGCATCCATAATGGAAATGCAGTATGGGAACCATTTATTGAGATTTTAAGTCCTTGGGAGATTGAGAAACGAGAAATCGAACGAGAGAGAAATACTCGTCGCTTGAAACGAGAGAATATGAGAAGAGAAGTCGACGATTTTGGGGGAGTTAAGAGACGAGCAACTAGAAGAAGGGTTGAAGAACTTGACTGGAGAATATAGCCACTTTTGATCCGAGTGTCATTTTATTGTAACTTCGACTGTATGATTTTGTGATGTGCATATAATAAACGCCTTTAACAATTGGAGAGTGAGCCTTCTTCTGTCTGATACGGTCACCAATGTCTGAGATTGGTTCTTCACAAGATGCTGAAAGCGGTGTTTCCGAGGCTGATTCCATGGATCAAGAAGAGTCAATTTCAACTGAAAGAGATGTGAATAACTCGGGAGACGAAAATGATATACCAGGGCCCGAGCTCAGCAATAAGCGTATCATCCTTCAAAAATTCACTATTTACAACTCAGCAACTACTATGTACATTGTTGGCAGCAATGCAAAAGAGAGCCTCTTCAGGATTATTGAGATCTCCAGTGGTGTTACACCAGAAGATCCCCTAGGCATTTTGGAGGATACAAGTTACTTTTATACCAGAAAGGATATGATTGAACTCATTCACGGGCTTAATGAGTCGATTGACGGAGGAATTCATAAGATTGCGCAAGCTGCTGGTCTAGTTGGCCTCATTAGATTCACGAAGGGGTACTACCTATCAGTTATCACGAAATGTAGCCAAGTAGCCGTTATTGGCGGGCACTTTGTGTACCATGTGGATGAAACAAAGTTAATCCCTTTAGAATTTAATTACAGAAGGCCCGATAAGTATAGTGATGAGGAGAAGCTTTTGTCAATCTTCAAGTATCTTGATCTCGGGAAGACCTTTTATTTCAGCTATACATATGATCTCACAAATTCGCTTCAGACAAATTTTTTAAGGTATAAGAGGGCTGCTAGTGATCATTCAAAGCAGCACGAGGAAGAAGCATTATTCGAGCACAACGAGAGGTTTGTCTGGAACAATTTGCTTTTAGATCCCGTACTTAAGCAATCTCAAATTGCGACCTACGAGTGGTTCCAACCAATTATTCATGGTTTTATCGACCAAGCAAACATTTCCATATATGGACGCAAGATTTATATCACAATCATTGCAAGAAGGTCTCATCACTTTGCAGGGGCAAGGTTTTTAAAGCGAGGCGTTAACGACAGAGGAAACGTTGCGAATGAGGTCGAGACTGAGCAAGTGGTATCTGACATGTTAACCTCATCTTTTCATGACCCAAAATATGGTTTCTTCTCGAATCCACGCTTTACAAGCTTTGTTCAACATCGAGGTTCCATTCCATTGTATTGGACACAAGATTTGAATAGATTGCCTAAGCCGCCCATTGAGATCAACCTTTCGGATCCATTTTACCAAAGTTCCGCATTACATTTCAACAATTTATTCAAGAGATACGGACAGCCTATTATCATCTTGAACTTAATTAAAACAAAAGAAAAGCAACCACGAGAGCTGAATCTCAATATGCATTTCGAAAATTGCATCAAGTATTTGAATCAGTTTTTGCCAGTTGACAAGAAATTGGAGTTCTATTCTTTCGATATGTCAAAGCATTCCAAGAAAAATCTTGATGTTATCGGTCCTTTACAGGAGATTGCCAAATCTTCTATATTGAGAACAGGCTTCTTCCATAATGGAGTCACGATTGAATCGACTCGAGTTCAGCAAGGAATTGTACGAACTAATTGTATTGATTGCCTTGATAGGACTAATGCTGCACAATTCATCATTTGCAAGGAAGCACTCTCGCACCAACTTCAAAGTTTAGGATTTATAAGTCGGTCCACGGACTTGGATTACGACTCTGATTTGATTAATATATTGACAGAAATTTTTCATGATCATGGTGACACAATTGCAGTTCAATACGGTGGATCAAATCTAGTCAACACAATGGATTCCTATAGAAGAATTAATCAGTGGTCTTCTCATACAAGGGATATTTTGAACAGTATCAAAAGGATATACTCGAACTCTTTTATGGATCTGATTCGTCAAGAAGCTATTAATCTATTCTTGGGAAACTACATCTACGATTCCAAGAAGCCAAAACTTTGGGAATTACAGAATGATTATTATTTGCACAATAGGAATCTTATATTGGACTTTCGGATTAGAAACAGTTATCAAAAGTGGTTTAATTGTCGATATTTCAGAGAAGAGGATCATTCGAATGACACAAGTTTGCACTATTTCTACTCCAAAAAATTTTCTAAGCTTGAATCATTTCCAGAATATAGTGACAATTGGTTCAATGAGTGTTATGCACCAAGAAAGTATCAGTCGTTTTCCAACTTATTCCAGTTCAACATGAATTCCAATGTCCGATACTTTCCTTCCAACTCCAATATAACTCCAAAAAATTTTGATTATAGCCCGTTCGAATCTAGGAAACCATATTTCAAGCACCGGGGTGTGGAGAACTTTGATAGCTTCGCCAGGGCTGACGATTCAGATTTTATTTCGTCTGAGCGACAAGCTGAAGGAACAATGTATGATCGAACTACAAGCGGGCCACAGTCAAAAAGCTCGACGTTGCCTACAAGCCCTAAAAGGCTTAGAAGTTTCATCGCAACAAGGATTCATAGCTTGCGGAACACAAACCTCAAAGCTATGAATCATCATAAAAGTGAAGTATCATCCATGAAGTCATTCGTTGGCGATGAAGTACCAGAGCTCGAAGTGTCAACCTCACCTCAGGATATTCAGATTTATGAAGCACAATCTCAACCTCCCTTGATGCCGGCAGTGAACTTTAATTCTATACACCATGATATTATTGCGGATATGACAAATGAGGACCATCACCTTTACTCCAGAATAACACTTAGAATACCAAATGATCACATACGAGCAAATGAGCCTCTAAACATCCAATCATCAGATATAAAGTTATATTGGCAAGTTCTAGATCAAATCACCACCAATACTTTGGAGACTCAAGATAATTACTTCTACTGAAAGAAAGAAATTATAGTACTATACATACATAATAGCTTAGCCTCGATGATGACAAAGTACGATGCATATAAACGGACAGAAGCAGAGCCCTTTTATCCGACCAGCAACGACGGGCGAAGGAAGGGAACCGAGGGTTGGGACGATTGTTTACGACGGGCTTAAAGATAATCATACACTTGTCAGCTAGCCTTTCTTTTTTACGAATCAAGATTATATCTAATAACTAATAACTACTAACTAATTACTCATTACATTCCTGAAGCAGAAAAAGTAGTGGCGTTCAATCCACAACGGAAGAATATTCCTGAGGTGTAATATTTGAAGAACGAAAGCTACAACAAAACCATTGATAGGTGTACAATCTATTGCAATATAATCATTATTACCAACAAGAAAAGAAATCGAATCCTTAAAATTATTTACACCAAAAAAAAGGATCACTTTCACTCTTTCATTCTTGCCACAACTTCGAACATAGCATATCAAGACCTGAAGTGTCCATATAGTGCAGAAGAAATCGAACTTACAATAAAAGAACACAGAAAGTATACTTTCATTCTATTCCAACTAGTCGGAATAATTCATAAAACAGCAAATGAAACTATATGAATGCATGAGAAGCAAGAACTTTACACTCCACAATACAAACCAAATAAAGACAAGAGAATGACGGGTAATTCCCAGTAAGCAAGCCAAAAATCATACAGTCAATGTCAGAATACTACTGCAATAGTGCTTACGCTATCTTACGGAAGAACCAATGCCACATCACTTGAAATACAAAAAAACAAGAATAATAAAGTACACATCTAAAACCTCCTCAATTCATCAGCAATTTATTCCATAAAATAGAATATCTTTTCATAATAACACAAGCGCTAAAGAATCCAACCTTTTCAATAAAATTGACACCACACTAGTATATTTCAATACAAACGAATTCAGCTTGCAAATCAACTTTATACATCAATTAGAACTTTATCTTGTCAACAGAAATACATACACAAAGAGGACAATAAAACTACCATGACACCTTCCGTACAAGAAGACCTCAGAACTAATCAGTAACTTCTACTTTATAATATTAATGAGCATTGTGAACTACACATTTGTTTTCAATATAATCATGGTAAAACTTTAATATGCGTATTACCGTCAAAATATGAATTACGACATACATGAAGCGACTAGTGATACGAAAAGTCATTGACTAAACTTCGACAACGATATAAATAAGAGGCGTATATATTAGAAAATAGTACAACAATCTCCAATATATATGCGTCACTCCCCATCGAAAGAAATTGAACCAATACTAATTATTAAAATAATTCGTAATTCATAAACCTTAAGATCAAAAGGTGTTGATACATTGACAAATCATACCATTTATACACGAATGAGAACAAACTTCGACAGTATGACAAGAAGAATAAAATAGGAGACACTTAGAATCAAAATTCTGCCTACCTTGGACGGAAATTTGTATATATGGAGAGATAATATTTTATATTAAATACCGTATAGTACATCAGTTTAGTAACATCAATCTAGATACGTACAAGTTCCCAGGTATGCAAAAATCCAAGGAATTCGTATTCGTCTTGGGATGGGATATTATGAAGAATCTTGTCGTAACGCTGCATTTCCTATGCCTCATTGTCTTTGAAAACATGGAGCCATGATGTTTGAAGGAATTTATATGGCTCTCCATGTCTCTGTTGAATTCATCTTTCCTTAGTTTCAACAATCACGAATTGGAAGCAATTCCTTGTTGGCATTGATTTTTAAATTTTCTTGTTCTTTGAATCATTGAGGCATGTCCGTTTCTTTTTTTTTTTTGTCACAATTCGATACTTGAACGATGGTCATATTTGAACATATTTGAAGGCGTCATATAGTATTAGAATCTTTATTGTAGATGGTTGGGAATCTAGTTTTTACGGCTAATGGAATTTGATGGATGCCACGGGCAAGTTAATCGAAATTGGTTTGAAGGGTTGGACACGAAGAGGTATTCTCATGTTGTATTGTTCTGAGTTAACCTAACCTACAGTTTGTGGAACGAGTACATGTTATTTCAGCTCGGATCAATTCAAGCAGGATTAGTATTTTGAGTTTTATTTGTAATGTTGGATCCTTTGTATGTGTGCTTTGATGTGTGAGAGGATATCGTAGTCTGGCTTTATCACTTCTCGTCTCATTCTCTGTCTTGCAGCAGAGATATCTTGAATAGTTCGTACACAATGATTATTATTTGCTTGTTGAGAAGCGAATTTCCATTATTTATCTTCCAAAGCATAGGGAAGGGAGGTTTGCAATGTTGAGTTTCTTTTGGACGAAGTATGGAGTTGAAAGATTGGTAAACAATTGCTAAAGTTCTATTTCTTCATCATTGGTTTATGTTCATGTCCCTTGATGTCTTAAAAACGTATATATTCTTTTAGTTTCAGGAAATAAAAGAGAAGACTGGGTTGTTTCGAAGAGATTTGTAACTAAGAGTCTTTTTATTGTTATAAGTAGGAGATATTAGCAGTATTAGATGTTGTGCCTGAATTCTGTGAAGTTAGAGTTCTCCAACAATCGGAATTTTCCACTTTAGGCCATCGGGATCATAAGTACAATTGTCTGATCCATCCGATTTATCGTCATCTGGATATTGGCCAAATCGATTTATGAATTGTCTTTTCTGATAAACTGTATTGAACTTGAAGTATCTTCGAAAGCTGTTGTGATAGTAAAATTTTGCGTAAGTCATGTGATCATGATGTTCGCATTTCGTCGCGCTCTCTGGTATCTGAAGATTATAGTCGTATTCAGACTCGATCTTTTGCGGATTCCCGCTCGCATAGGTAACCGGAATGTAATAATCATCAATTCCCCCATTCTGAACGAAGTTTAGGGCTTTATAAAAGTTCTTCAAGGGGAGATTGATGAAGTATTTGTAATCTGTCTCGTTACAAGAATAGAAGAGAAGATCATAATCATTAAAAAGCATGGATGGTTGGGAAATATCAATGAAAAATATTCTGAACCCGGACTTGAGAAATAGCCCTATTTCTTCCATTGTCAACTGAACTTTGCATAATCTTTTCTTCCTCTCTTCATTCAATCCTTCCAGTATATTCTTGGTATTCTGCGGTATGTGAAATTCGCCGACCTTTAACAAACAGAATTGTTTCTTTGGCAAAATTTCATTGATGTTAGAAGGAGGATAGAACAATTGACTCGACATATTTCCATCATTAGTTGAATGCTTTATTTCAAACTTAGTTGTTCCAAGTCCCTGGCCATGCTTTATCACTAATCCAATATTCAAGTTGTACAGACCTGGTGCCAACCATATTGTCTTGGAGTATGATAGAAGGTAAGAACGATTTATTTCCACATAATGATCATAAATGTAGTTCGTAGGCTCATCAATTGAGTAATCTGAATACTCAGCAAATAACCTTTTGTTCTTGAAAAGTGAAAAGATGTATCTCCATGAGTCCCTTATGAACATCGCCTGAACAATTTGGGTAGCCTTGGGCTGTCTGGTAGTGCCTAAAACATCAGTGAGCCCAAGACGAGAAGCTATAATATGACGAGTTGTGTATCTGAAAGCGTCCAAGGATATTATATATGTTCTGAGCCAAGGATATACTTTCGTTAAGATATAGATCACGTCATCCCCAAAGGTCCTGATAAGCTTGTCATAGAATAAGTCGTTGTACAATAGGTAAAAGTAGGAATTCGCTGCTTTCAAAGAGCTGCTAGGAGCTAATTTCAAAAGGGCCACCTGAATCTCAACTGGGAACTGGTGAATCATGAAAAGCCAGTTGTTGAATAGTCTTATCAGTTGCTTAGAGTTGCTAAACGCAAAATGCAGTACTTTCAAAGTATTCTCTCAAATACACAACAAAATGATTGAGCGATCTAACCAACAGATTATATTTATATAACAATCTCCAAAATTTTGATGAACAGTGATAGGGTGTTTCTATTCTGGGTACAAGATTGTACATAGTTGACTCATCAGAAGAAATACAATACATAGTATTATAATTTCGATAATCTTGAGAGGACAGAGAGAGGGTGTGAGTGAATGAGAGTAAGAGACAGATAGAGAGAGATATCAGGAAGCATAGAAAACAATTCTTAAAAAGCTGCTGGGTTATTATTCCCTGATTTGAGTCTACTATTTAAGATTCGCAGGATTCAGTTCAAGTGTGCAGGAAGTACAGCTTGATTAAGAGAGAAAAGTGTTAACTTGTATTATCTCTCTTTTGGAGAAAACGTAAAAGGATAAGAGTAGAAATAAGATATTCCGAATTGATTGTCCTCCTTCCTAGTAAAAAAACCCTAGTATTTATACCTAATTATCTCCTTATCAGTAGACTACCCAATTGGTACCCTCGAGCCCCCTAAATCCTGATAAGACATCTGAAGAAGGAAGGTGGAGGCTATCAGCGACCCCAACAGGGTATTAGGGGTAACCCAAAAGAGATAAGGTTACCCTGAGTCTCTCTGGATCGTTCGACTCCATCTTCCACTAATATCTTCCTCCAACAATATTAGATATACTGGTTTCTCACAGTGAGTGCATACACACCTAAGCTGTGTGCACAAAACTCGACACTAACCTAAAATCACGTGATATAACTCAACAAACATAACACAGAATGTATTACGGAACCCCTCTATCACGTGCTAATCGAGGCACGTGATCGAACTTTCTCGAAGGTTAGGTGTTGTAACTCCAAATGGTTGTCAGCGTTCGTTCCACTAATCAATACTTCAATTATGACTACTCATCCTGTTGTTTTATGGGCACAAAGATCTAACGAATCGGATCCAACTAAAAATATTGTTTACTTGACAATTGAAGTTCAAGATCCAACCAATACCAAAGTGGAATTAACGAACACTTCTTTGAAGTTTTCGGCAGATTCAAGTGACGGCAACGCGCATTACGACTTGAATTTAGAGTTTTTTGATGAGATTGAGCCGGAGAATTCGAAGAAACATGAAGCAGGAAATCAAATCCGGTTTGTGTTGCGTAAGAAGAAAGCTCAAGCCGATTTCTGGCCGAGGTTACTAAAGGAAAAGTTGAAGTTGCATTACGTGAAAACAGATTTCGATAAATGGGTAGATGAAGACGAGCAAGAAGAAAAGCCCGAAGAAGACGACATGATGAACTTTGGAGGCGCACCAGGTGCTGGTGGAGCAGGAGACTTAGACTTCTCCCAATTGCTTGGAGGAGGTGCTGGCGGTCCGGGTGGCAATTTCGACATCAGTCAATTAGCAAGCCAATTGGGTCAGTCTGGTGCTGGTGCAGTTGATCAAGACTCGGACGATGACGATGGAGATGTGGACGCAGCTAAGTAGTTTCATTTAATGAGGTTTCCTTCCATCTAGATACATAACTTTTGACCAATTGTAGTTCTTGACATTCGCTCTCGCGAAGATAGGGGACATCTGTTTGATAGATATGTGGTGTTTGCAACATGACGTTAACTTCCCGAAACGATGTTAATTCGCAGATTAGGTTGAGAAATGTATGATCCTTTTGATGATTGACTGATGCATCAAATGAATCTAAATCAAACCTAGACCATCTGTATAATAAAATTGAATTTATCCTATTTCTTTTCAAGAACGCTAATTTGAGGAAAAATATGATCTCGTTCTGCGTGTTCACTCGTAGAATCAATGTATTGGATAGAATGTTCAATCGGCGAACCGTTTCAAATTCACCAACAATTCGATTTGTATTATCACCCCACCCAATTACACATACAGCAATCGAAGAAGGAAACTTGTCACTGCCTTGCTCTACAAAGCTTTCTAATGACTTCGGTTCGGTCCACAAAAGCATGGTAGCTAGTCGTGCACAAATCGCGTGGAAAAAATTTAAATGTTAACCAGCAGAATTCGTCGCTGGAACTATAAGAAAACTTGAGAATCGATGTTGAGATATTCCGGGAATAAATTACTTCCGTTCAGAAGGTTTTTGAGCATTTCAAACACCGAGGGTGTTTTAGAAATGCACGATGAGTCACCCTTGCCACAACAAAAGCATTTGAGAGACAAGGCTTTGGCAGAAGCATTAGCTAGAGAGGAAGAGGCTATTGCTAAAGAAAAAGTTTTGAGAGAGTTAAAAGCAAATACCAGAGCTACGATTCACGCTTTGAACAGTATTCCCACCACACTTATCCGAGAAAGATTACAGAAATTACAATCTCAGTTGGATTCAATTGATCAATCAAAAGTTCAAACTTTGAACTCTACTATGGAACAATTCTTATTTGAGAAAATGAAGCTTCCACAATCCGAGACAAATTTTAACCCATCTGTAGAACTGTTGAGCCTCGGTCATAGTTCAGAAGCGGAAGTTAAGGAACCGGCCTCTCAAGTCATCAAGACTACTGCTAGCAGTGCTTACATTGGTGACTATCCCAACTTGAAGCCGACCCCTGATTACAAGCCATTCTCGTCTCAAGAGTTATTCTTGAGGCAACTCGCTCATGTGAGACGGTCTGGGAAGTTAGGTTCCAATGTGATCGGAGTTTACAATCCCAGCACTGACGTTCAGAATCCATCATCTGTTGACAATATTACGATAGCATCTTTGATGGCTGCTGGGTGTCATTTAGGACATTCCAAAGCAATGTGGAGACCCTCGACCCAGCAATTTATCAGTGGTGAGTATGAGGGGATTCATCTTATTGACTTGAATGAAACTCTATCGTCTTTGAAGCGCGCTGCAAAAGTAATTGAGGCAGTTGCTTGCAAAGGGGGAATCATTTTATATGTTGGGACCACAAGAACTTGGGAACTGGATCGATCATTGGAAGAGGCAGCAAATAGAAGTAAGGGGTATTACGTCTCTCACAGATGGATTCCAGGAATGATTACAAACTTCAATGAAGTTTCCAAACAAATTGGTGGGCGTCAAGAAGTCGAGTTAGATCTTGGTGATGAAGCAACAAGTCGAGTCATAGAGTCTGAGCTCATGAAACCTGACCTTGTCGTCTTGTTGAATCCAGTGGATAATAGAAATTGCATTAATGAGTGTATCAAACTGAGAATTCCAACTATTGCCCTTTGTGATACGAACATGGAGCCTTCTTTATTGACGTATCCAATTCCATGCAATGATGACTCTACACGTGCATCATCTCTTATTTTAGGCGCCTTGTCTAAAGCAGCGGAAAGAGGTGTCAAACTGAGATACAAGTCGTTCTCAAGATATAAATCTAACAGTCAGTCATCTTCAATAGCTTGAACAATTTCAGCCATATATACTTGTACATAGATCTTCGAAGGATCCACTTATAGGCTGTCCATTGACTTCTCTTTGATTCTTATGTTGGAACGTGTATTTTATTGTGTCTTCTTGGCCTCGGAGTTGCCATCTGATAATTCCTCCTCTTCGTCACTTCTTTCATCTTCAGTAACGCCACCTACCACGTATCTATAAAGAATACGGAAAATTAGGAAAAGCCAATAAGCGTTAAGAATTTGCAAAGCAAAGATTAAAGTGAACACAATTGGTTGGGATATCCAGCATTTGTATTGCTGTGTATCCCAATTAAGTTCCCATTCTCCAACAGTTCGAAATTCTGTAAGTACAGACCATAATATTTTCAAGTTCATGTAATGTCTCAAGTAAATCCAGACAATGACAAAGACAACAAAGAATGGGCCAGTAATGGGAGAGTCCAAATAATTCAATGTCTTTGATGTCGACAAAAAGAAATCGGAGACATCCATAGTGACATAAACTTCTAACCCCATCCACGTGAAGTGAAATCTGTATGAGCACCAAATCAAGGCAATGGTAACAATGTGATGCAAGATGAGCTCATAGAAATCTTTTCTTGGTTTTTCGAGTTGCAAAACAAGGACAACAGATTGCTGGACCCAAAATGCCGCTTGACCAAGGTAGTAGATCTTGAAATACCAATCATGTGTTTTATGAGGATAATTTGTATAGAAAGGAGTAGTTTCGAAATACCACAATGGGGTTCGAGACATCACCCATAGGCCAAAGGGTCCGGATAATCCATAGTAGAACATGGAATAAGTCTGCTCCATAAATCTCTTGACCTTATTATGTTTCCTGACCCCCAAAGAGTATGCAGCCGGTTTCATCACAACACACATGAGAAACTCTCTGAGGAATGTAAAAAAAAGGGCATAAAAAGCCACAAAATAGAAATCATTTACTCCTTTTCCATACTGATCAGTGCCTTCGATATGATAAGATGGAACAATCATTGCAGCTAGAGAACTGTGGAGAGATGTGCCTTCCTTACAGAAAATGTAGGCACTAAAGAACAACACCAACACAATCATCGGATACATCCACGTGTGACGATAAGCTAACTCCCTAAACGCAGTCAACATCTTTTTAACGATTGCAATATCAGATTTGGATTCCTTGCTTAGATCTTCAATTCGTTGTTCCAGAAGCTTTCGTTGAAGTGGGCTAGTTTGCATAGTGGAAAAGCTCGGTGCGGCGGTATCACCAACATTAATATTGCCAACCGATGAGCCTCTGCGACGTTGAATCACTCTCTCTGGTGATAGCATTTTGTTCCTGAGACTTTCAAGATCAATGGCTTGAATTTGAAAGAATAGGAGAAGAAGTCTGATCGCGACATCTTCACGGAAGAGGTTTATATGCAGTTATTCAATTGGGCACGCAAGAATCGTATCTTTACATTGGACGTGTTGCAAACATCAAGATGAAAAGTTCTCTCTAATACTTAACCAGTAGACTAAATTCTGCTACATTGGTTAATAATTGAAGTCTTATTTGTGAGAACTTACGAAATCCCATTAATTACGGATTCGCTTTTTGGAGGAGATCGTTTGGAATACATCGAGATTGCATATAACGATATTTGCTTCACACATGACTCTCCAACCTCTAAGGATCAATCGCCACACACTACTACAAGGCGCCGGCATGTCTGAACTAGAGATTCTAATAAATAAGGCCACTGACGGTTCCTTAACAAATGACAATTGGCAGTACATACTTGATGTTTGTGATTGTATTTCTAACAACCCAGAGACCAACACAAAAGAGGCAATCAAGTTAATTCAGAAACGACTTGCAATGAAAGACGCAAATATAATTCTTCGAACTTTATCGTTATTATTAGCTATAGCTGAAAACTGTGGTTCTCGTATGAAACAGGAGATTGCTTCAAGTGCCTTCTTGCAAGAATCTTTGTTGAAGAAGCTAGGGGATCGGAAGTTGCACAAGCAAGTGAAGTTTCGAATTGCGGAGGTTATTGGGCAGCTCAACAGTTCTTTCGATAGCGATCCGTCCTTAAAGCCGATAAAAGATGCCTTCAGTACAATGCAGAGCAAATACAGTCAGTACGCCAACTCGCCACCAAGCAAACCAGAGAAGCAAGATTTATCTGCGGTGGACAAGAAGAATGAAGAATTAGAATTGGAGAGGGCGCTCAAACTCTCAATTCAGGAATATGAGAGGGAACGGTCTCAAAAGAATCTCAATTCTAAGCCACTTCCGACCTTGGAGGGAAATAAAACTGATTGGATCGTCAATGCTCTGCAGAATCTTCTGGAATCTATCGAACAAAACCCAAATGCTCAACGGGCTAAGAATTCTTCGCTGGAAGATCCTGAAGCTGCAACAATAGCGACTGTGAAGAAGGTCTGTGCCTTATACGATTTGATTTCATATGAACCAGACGAGTTGTCTTTCAAGAAGGGAGATATTATCACGGTCATTGAGTCTGTTTACCGCGATTGGTGGAAGGGACTGTTGCCAACGGGTAGAGTTGGAATATTCCCCCTCAACTACGTCACTCCGGTTGTTACTAAGTCTCCAGAGGAAGTTTCTCGAGAGATTGCAATGGAGAAGTATTTCCAAGATATTAAGCTGAGAAAAGTCGAAAAGCTTCTAGCTTTGCTTTCGACCAATCCAGACCAAGCTCCTGAAGAGTCAGTTACTCAACTCTACAATGAGATCATTCCAGTAAGATCCAACTTAGCGATGTTTATTGACAAATACAGTACCAGAAAAGACGAATTGAGGGATCTCCATGACAAGGTGAATAATGAGACAAAGGTGTACGACAGGCTCATCGATAGCATTGTTGGCCAGAAAACACACACCCTGCATGTTGGTCCATTACCGTATCCTACCAATCCGGATCAGGCAAACCAATTAGGTGACCAAGCTCTAAAGAACGGAGGATATCTCGATCAACAACCGACAAGCGCTGGATTTGGAAATGCATACGGAATATATTCTGATCGGTTTGTATCCACGACATACAATCAGGAATTTTCTGGGCCTCCTGAGGGGCCAGAACCTTATGATCAAGTCTCAACTCCGCCTAGGCAGGTGAAGAGATATCCACAAAATTAAGATGATGGGATATTCACCTAACGTTGTGAAATTTCAATAGCTTTAATCTGTTCGAATTTTTTAATTGAGCAAGCCCTTCTCTCATCTATTCTTCTCGCAAACGATTCGGCCGGAATTATTGTGTTCCAAATGAGAGAGTAAGAATACTCAATAATGTATATGAGTAAACGATGAAAAGCAATGAATTATTACTCTCTTCGAAGTACCCAGAACGAGTGTCCAAATCAAGAACGAATAGCCCCGCAGGCATTTAACTGGATGGAGTGCGCATTCCATATCCTCCTCCTGAACTCAGGGTGCACGCCACAACTGACCAGCAATTCATAATGTCCAATTTGTATGGCCATAGGGAAGAGCAAAATAATCAGAGATTTGATCAGTTAGCACAAACCTTGCAACAATTTCGTGCAACTGTCGATAATGACATTCATGGAGCGGTCCAGCTGGAACTGCTGACATTAGATCTTTTGAACGACCAGTTCAGTCAACTATGGACAAAAGTTAAGCGAACCAGCGGGGATTTGAGAACTGTCATGAACAGAAATGCCAGTTTATCTAGGATTGTGTTCATCATTTTACTAATATTCTTCTTGCTATGGACGATTTCTAAGTTGAGATCCTAATTGTCAGGTCTTTTCTTGGCACCAACAGTGGATGAATCACTGATTCACAATGTCGGTTCCCAATTTATAGGTTCCGATGGCCTTTCCCCAATTGATCTTCGACTTAGTCACCGGCAATAATCTTCTTAAGTTCTTGAAAGCGTTTTGGTTCAAGGTGTTGAACTCCTCGATAACTTTGAATGTCAATTTGTTCTCGAAATTGTGGATGAAATCAACAATGCTGCAAGAGTCAAAGCTAGAGAATGACTCTTTGATTATCTCTTCGAAATAGAGTCTCACATTCCCCTCTTCATAGTAATGAATATCCAACTTCACAGATCCCTCTGTGTGTCCGCTTCTGTTAAACGTGTAAACCGATTTCCAACTGCCAGTGTAGAAATTCACTGGATTCACTTTCTTTCCTATCAATACTACGACAACCTCCTCACTCGAAACTGGCACAACGGTGAACCCAAATTCCGAAGGATAATGATCATTGCCGTAAGTCCTTATTTCGTCAATAAGTTGGCTGTAGAACAAAGGAAAAGTGAGAGGTGGTTCGGCACTTTCCAAATCCATCGCTCTGTGGGATTGTAAATCATAGTTGTATTTTTGTTTGGTTCCATAGTCCCAGTACTTTGTGGAAGTTTTATCCTTGTTGTACTTACAGGCAATGAGATGTCCTGATAACACAATCCCATTCTCCTCAACATACGCCTCAACGGAACTATTAACAGCTGCGGTGCTCGATGAAGGAATAATAGTGGACAAGTTTCTTGCAACATCATTGATTTCTCCAAGTGGAGCTGAATTGATAATCTGAGAGGCTATATCATTCAATCTTACGGACATCTTGTGAGTAGAAAATTGAGATTTCGTTTGGTGACAATTTGAGGAGATAAACTATTTGTATGCAGGTCCTATCGGAGATCTTGATTTCTTGACGAAAACACGCCTCAACTTGATAAAATGTGATCTTTCATCATCATCATCATCATCATCATCATCATCATCATCATCATCATCATCATATTTTTCTTTACTTTCAGTGCATATTCTAATTGATTTTCAGCGTATATTCTAAAGGGATACCTTGCTTTGCTCTTGACTAGTAATTTCATGTTACCAAATTTTGTAAGACGAATCAATAATACTCGCAAAACCGAAACCCCCCCCCCCCAACTTTCGAATACTTCTTGAGTTCGTATTTTTATAATGAAGAGAAATGAAACCCTTATACCCACAAATGATACCTTCGGGTCAAATTTGGAGACAAAAAGACTGCGATAGAACTGAAAGATAGTTCTCCTTTACAGTACCTCTTCCTTTTACTTCTGTCCAAAGCTTTCTAAAGAAACTAAGGAAACGCGCACGATGCGGAAGGGACGGACATGATATGTCAAGAGGAATACTAGTGATCTTTCGCACTGAACTTAAATGAATTGTTGTAGACAAATGGAGATATGGCAAACAGCAAACACACGATAACCGAGAACTACGACAAATGAAAAGCTCCAGCACCTTCTGTTATTGCATGGAGAATCTTTTCTCTCATGACAATCTCCAGTGAATAATCAGGTAATTTGAGGTAATTGGCACAAGTCATAACTGAAGGCAAGTAATCATCAGATGTCAAGCCATCCTCTGGTCGTTTCTTCACAACAGTAAACTCTGGTCTAATTGCTTTAAAGCCACCTATAGGGAGTTTTGGCGACCCTGTAAGGAATTGCAAGAACATTCGCCGTTCAGTCTCTGAAAAGCCACTCAAGACATTCAACAAACGATGGATGGCTCTCGAATCACTGCTATATCCATGGTTAGCCCTGATTGCATCAACTAAGGTGTCTTTGGACCAATCTTCAGCACTATTGCCAAGCATATCCCCAAGTTCATTTGGAGAGAAGATTTTGAGCGAACTAATTGGGAAGACTTTCGAGAAGCCTTGCATGAACGCTTTCACCTGATAAGTAACCCCCTTATAGACGGTAGCCTCGACAACCATCTCAATATATGTCCGAAGATTTTCGGAAGTTACAGCGACCTCTGAGCCATGATGAATCAATTCAAACTTTTGGTAACCTGGAAGAACAAAGGACAAAGAAAGGTCTTCGACTGACACACCATCAATTTTAGCGTTCTTAGATTGCAAGAATTGACACAAATAATTGATTGACGAAGCAAGTTGAGTGTCAACTTCCCTGAGGATCCTCAGATAGAGAGAGATTTCACAATTCTTGGCAAATCCTCTGAATGGATTGACATTTGCGGTTTGAATCAATTTGAGGAAAAAAATATTGAACGAAAAGTCAACAATTCTTGAGTCAAGTAATGATCTTGCCACGAACTTTCCCAACGCAGAGAATAGACCAAGAACTTTTTTTCCATTATCGCTATCAATCAGCTGTTGATTCATGGGTCTGGGAAATAGTCCATTAGGGGAACTAACGAATTCGCTATTACTACTTTCATCAACACTTTCATCCCTCCACATGAACAAGGACTTTCTCGAAAATTCCATAGACACGGATGAAAAAAATTCTAAAGTCGGGCCTAGTCCAGAACCGACCTCGTCAAAATACTCGATTTCCAAAACTCCTGGCGTAGACCCATATAACTGTAGGACCTTCAAAGCACTTTGAAAGATATGATTTCTTGATATTCTGACTTTCCTTCTAAGTGGTCTTCCTAACTGCAAACCACCAATGTGATGGTTGGTCAATATATGTCCATTCTGCTCATGACCCTGTTCTTGGATTCCTTTGATCTGAAAATTGTGTATCAATCTAGAATATCCAAAAGATGTGCTTTGTAAGAAGAACATCCTGGTATCCATTGGAAAAATAAAAGGATAGCTTCTTGTCAAGAGTACACTCCAATTTGGCAAAGTACCACTAGCAATGACAAGTGGCTCCTCAAGTTGCCTATTCAACTTCACCGTGAGCTTCCAATTCATGAACTTTTCTGGTCCCAAGACAACCATGGATCTGTCCATCATAAGCTGATTGAAAGTGAACAATAGTTTGAGAAGTTTAAGAATGGAACCGGTGGTTGGTTCAATTGCAAACAACTCATTCAGAAGGTGAGATACTTGTGATACAGCATTTCCTTGACTTGAAGATGTTACACGACGATAAATGACAGTGTGCGGCCTGGACCAAACTTCCAGAGGTTCCACCTTTGAAGTCAGTTTCTCGTTTTGAATAGCACGATACACTGCTCCATAGATCGTCGTCTCCGTTGGAATTGTGCTACCATTAATCGAAAACTCGATTTGGAAAGGCTCCTTATCCTTCTCCAGTGATCTAGATTCATCTTCAGAATAATCTTCTCTCTCAATGTCCACATCTTCTTCATTGATATCAAGATCACCATCGTCACGGTTAACATCACGATTCCGGTCATGTTCACAATTGGACGCATTCGTAATAGAACTATCAATCCGATCAAGCATCAAGAACCTTTCTTTCAAGAATGCTGCAATGGATTTAAAAGTGGCAATAGAGTGAACGGAAACTATGAGCAGTTGCATTTTGAATGGGATTTCATGGGCTTCATATTCTGAAGCTACCAACCTCAATCTTATCTGCTTCATCATAACAGTAGCATTATTGCTCCCATTGCCGTTATTTCCTCCGCTTGAAACGATCTCGAATGATTCGCAACGTGTCAATGAGTCTTGTAGAAGATCAACAAAGCGAATTAACGATACACGATCTTCGTAGAATACTTGTAAGAAAGACAATACTTGAGGCAGATCGTGACTTGCCAATGGTGCATTCTCTTCGGCAAAAACATTGCAAATCAGTTGAATCACTCCCAGCGACACAAGTTCAAAAGTTGAGACAGGATTCGATTGAGAGCACAATAAATCTCTGAATTTCAACCAAGCAGCACTCCACTGGTTGAGTTTTGAATCAAAATGCATCAAGGACTCCAATTTATCCAGAATTTCATGCAATCTTCCCGACAGCGAGGCATATGAGACACTCAGGTTTCGAATTGCTTGATGAAAAGTTTCCAACTTAAAGCAGGCTAGGCGCAATTCCTTGTTTGTTAGTCGAGTTGAGAGCCTGTACTCATAATCATTTGTGAACTCCCTGTCAACAAACTTATTGTAATACGCGCTAGTGAGATTCACACCACGCCGGAAATCTGCATTCTCTTCCTTGTTACCAACCTCGAGAAGTTCTTGTTCTGTTGCTTCAATATCAGGATACAACAATGCAAGGGTAGTCAGAATGGTCAGAAGGTCACTGAAAAAGCCCTCCTTCTCGAAAAGAACCATCCAAGTGCTTTCAGATTTCGCAAGCATTCTCTGAGCAATTGAAACTGCGCTCAATAAGAGCAAATCATGACGTAAAGACACTATCGGTTGCTCAACACTTCCAGGATCTGACTCCAACATTTTCTTCTTCCCACTTGTCACAATCGAAGTCAAAATGCCAGAAATCTCGTTGATACCCCGTATTCTCAAAAACATCTCCCCTTCACTGAAAGAGATAACTCGCGAAATATTAATAAGCACGGTCCTTCTGATCTCATAATCCATGGTTGCCTGGAAGGAGCGGACTAACACGGGCCAAATATCGTTGACAAAAGTGACATACTCTGTGGCACACTGATTTCTGTATAGTAAAACTCTCTCATTGTTAATACTAGTTTGCAGTTCATGATCTTTGTGCCTGGAGTCGAGAAATGGTGTTTCACTCGGGAGGTATGTAATGGGCAATAGATACCCCACGAGATGTAAGAAATGTGACAAGAGTTCGTTAGGAGCTGCAATGAAAGCTTCGATAGTTACTTCATTAGCCTCTGAACTGTCCATTTCCCGACCGACATCTGATAGCCTTAGCTTAAGGTCATCTGAACGCCTGAACTTTCCTAATGAGTTTGAAATATAATGACCGATGCGGATATTGAGCAAAAGCTGCGAGATCTTAACTGAGCTTGATGCAACAGTGATTAAAGACTTGATTAAGGAAATATTCGACTGGTACTTCAATCCTAAATCCGCGTTTGATGGATTACACGAGCTGCGAATCACTGATGCCATCTGATTCAAGATCTTTTCATTTCGAAAGAGGTGCTCTAGAAAATCTGGCCTCATTTTGTAACTGATAACAATTCTTGAGATTGCGAGCCAGGTGTTTTCCAAAACGACACCATCGTTGTGATCTTTGGCCACTGCTGCTAGTCTTTCAAACTCTTCGAGAACAATGTTGAAGTGTGCAATCGGCACATTCGTACAAGCGTTAGCAACAATCGTCAAGCACTTACGCTGTGCATGGATTGTCAAGAAATCAAGATTCTGCAAACATGCCCTGAGACCATTGCAGGAAATAATCAACGAATGAGAACTTGCCTCGCGAGATATCATCTCGAGAGTTTGTAAAGCTTGCTCTGTTAGATCAATATATGTGATTTCCAACAATGTATGCACTAGAACATCGACAGCACCACAGTTTAAAGCATCGTGAATGAAATCCTGATTAACTTCCACGAAATTGTAAAGACATCTGCAAGCAACTAGATGAAGCTCTAGGTCATCAAGCAATTTGGGATCCTTCAAAATACCGACGAGCGCTCTTGCTAACTTGTTTGGCGAGATCACCCTCTCTGCAGTTATGCCATTCATCATGAGTAGTCGTTCCAGCAATTCATTAAGCGTCTCCAAAATGAGATAAGTGTCATCATGTTGATTCAAGTTGTCAATCAAATTGTCATATTCAGACAGCTGCCGCTCAAATGGAGAGCCGTCTATTCCTCCAACTAACCTCTGCATGACATTAATTAAACTAGAATCTGTAGTCTCACCCCCATGCTGTAAAATATTGCGGAATACGAGTGAGCCATAAGACGGAACTTCGGCATTTCGGGCGTATTCATCGTGTGAATTTTCATCAACCCCAGTATCATCATCATCATCATCATCATCATCATCATCACCATCATCATCATCACCATCATCATCATCACCATCATCATCATCTTCATCATCATCATCATCTTCAAATCCAATTTCATCATCGTCATGGTCAACTTCATGTACTTCCTCGTCGCCATCATCATTGTTGTTGTCTCCATTATGATATACATCCTCACCTTTGTCACTGGTTCCACCATTTCCGTTCTCGTATTCAACATCCACACTGTTGTTGACGAATTCGCCAAATTCACTGGAATGTATCTCTGAATTATTCCCAACAGGGTTGCGATTCATGCTACCCAGATAGATCAGATTCAGGTGAGTGCCAACTTGAGAGGGAGGATTTGCCTCCGTCCATACGATAGGAGCAGCATCTTTTCTCCTTTCCAGACGGCCACCAGTAATTTCGGATAGATCGTGAAAAGGTTCCAATTTGTCTGAATCGTGTGTTCCCGTCATCCCGAAAGTCTGATGTTAGTATTGACTCTTCGTTGTATGCATCAAGATTCGATTGTCCTGGGCACGTGACGATAGGATGTGCACCTTAGGAAGCATATATGTGTTGAAGTGAGATCACAGAATGCAGTACGAACTCCTGCACTACTTAGTATGTGATATCACAGCGCAGCTTTTGGTATGCATTAACTGAATGCCAAGTGCCAAGACGGTTTGTTAGAAGGCCTTACCCAATGACAGAGATCCATGTCAGTGGAGTCTCGGGAATAATCGGGAAGGCACGAGTTAGGAGCATTCCAAGTAAGGCGCGGTACATCGAGGACTCAGTGAAAGGAATACTATTTAAGTCATAGTATTCACACTGTCCTAACAGACAGGAAAAAATAATTAGTTAATCTAGTATAGGAGACATTAGTCCTAATCGAGAGTATATCTTTGAAGGAAATAACATCAGGTATGAGTGAACTAAACTGGTACATTATGAAGCTCAAGCACGTGATATCTCAACAGTATGAGCCTTAACGTAAGGATTGAGGCTCTCCTCAGAACACATTCAGCAGAGACGTACTAAATCTGGGCAGATTGAGACGGATGAGATCCAGTACAATTCGTAAATAATCCACGTTAAAACGGAAGAAGGACTTTGTATTTACGCTCCAGAGACTCAAAATCTACCATTTAAACATGAATCTCATCCTCTATGGATGAGAAGTACGCACTCTTGTTTTCCATCAAGTAACTGTAGTTCATGTCTCCTTCATGTCTCCTTCAATTCAATATGTATCCGACATGTAAGCACAACGTTACTTGTTCTCATCAGTTTACACTATTCTTGCGAATTTTTTATGAACACGTATTACTCTCTGTATGTTGTAATTAGTTATTAGTTATAATATATAATCTTGATTCGTAAAAAAAAAAATACTCTCTTAGTTGGTGCATGCCTGGTCACTAAACTGATGAATTTGCAGGATTTGAGGTACACAACCTGGCCCGTTGTCCTTAGAATTCTCATGAAGGACGAGAAGAATTGAACAAGCTCATTGGAAGCACAACATGTAGGAATAATGATAATCTTGGGCCCTGAGCTAACACTTTACAAGCCGAATTAGCACATTCCCTTGGGTTGTTAGTTATTAGAGAGATTTCGTAGCCTTATACAAAAACATTAGTTTTGGATTGCGCAAAAACGATAGAATTATTTAGATATCCAGAATAAACTACCACACCACTACTTCATTGTGGCAAAGATTTTCTTCGAAGCCATGTGATGCTTTTAGGTGCACAACAAAGTACCCAAAGTCCCAAGAAACTAGCAAATAGCGAAGCGGCTAGCATAGACCCTGGTCACAGAATCGCGAAGAGCTCCCCCCACGCGGTGGATTCCGAAGAAGGATTAGATAGATGCCCCTCCACCCCCACCCCCTCGTTCCCCCTTGCATTTTTCCGAAGAAGGAGCAACTTGAACTTTTTTGGGTGGAATCACCAACCAATACCAGATGAATTCCACCTTGTTGTTTCTCTACTTGGATTTGACAAAGTGCGCCCAAATTAAGTCCTCCCAACAAAACAAACTTGCAATGGTGGCAGCTCTTGGCGATTCTCTTTCTGTGGTTCCGAATCGGACTACGGATAGTTTCAGGGCGGGAAATCTACATTGTTGGATTGGGGGGATAATGCACAAGAGGGTGCAATGCAACGGTCAGATTTTCTGCAAACTCTAGCTGTCAAGCCTTGTGTACCCCCAATGTGGAGGTTAGACGTCTGATATATACAAGACTACATTGTTATGTACCGAACATTTACAATAATGCTGGTATTCAAGAAAAAGTAGTGCATACAACTCGTATCCTCCACACTGCCCCACCCTCTTCCTGCAAGCAATCATACTTGACCCCCACATCCCCACTGACTTTGTGCCGGTAACTAAGAATATGCTTGAAGGAAATGGATTTGCCCAAAGTCTACCCGACCGCTTCTTCGGACTCTCGGACATAAATAGCGCACACCCCCATCAATGTATATCTATCATAAAAATTTATTCTAATGGAAAAACCAGATCTTGAGAAGGCTGATATTTCGCATGTTGAGTCCAGCTCGTTGCAACCAAAGGTTGCAAAACCAGAGAGTTTGATGTCTTACAGTGATGAAGAAATTGATGAGATGCACAAGAAGGTGACTAGGAAGGTGGATATGAGATTGCTTCCTATGTTGGTTCTATTGTACATTTTGAACTACTTGGACAGAAATAACATTGCGTCGGCTCGTTTGGGTGGATTGGAAGACGACTTGAATTTGGTAGGCAATCAATACCAAACATGTATTTCGATCCTTTTTGTTGGTTACATTCTCATGCAAATTCCTGCTAACATGCTTTTGAACAAGTTCAAGCGTCCATCTATTTTCATTACCGCCATCATGGTTTCCTGGGGAATTGTTTCGACTTGCACTGGTGCAGTTCAAAGTTTCGGTGGTTTGGTTGCTGCTCGTTTGGTTTTGGGTTTCGTTGAAGCTGGTTTCTTCGGTTCTGCTCTTTACATCTTGTCGTGCTGGTACACCAGGACTCAACTTTCCTTGAGGAATTCTATCTTGTACTCGGGATCGTTGCTTTCCGGTGCATTCTCTGGTCTTATTGCTGCTGGAATCATCGACCACATGGACTATGTTCATGGCTTGAGATCTTGGAGATGGTTGTTCATTATTGAAGGTGGTATCACTGTGGGACTTGCTCCTATTGCATACTTTGTTTTACCAGATATGCCTCACAACTCTAAGATGTTAACCGAACTTGAGAAGGACGTTCTTCTGTACAAAATCAGATGTGAGACAGGTGAAGATGACAGCGACAACATCAATGAGGAATCATATTGGGGTGCCTTCAAATTGTGTGTGAGCGACATTAAGGTTTGGGCTTGTGTGGGCATTCTTTCATGGTTGGTTGCTGCTGCTGGAGTTACCAACTTTTTCCCATCCATTGTTAAGACTTTGAATTTCAGCAAAGTTATCACCTTGTGTCTCACTGCACCTCCATATCTTTTGGCTGTCGTTTCTACTTTCTTATGGGCTCGTCATGCTGATAGGACCGGAGAGAGGTTTTATCACGTTGTCGCACCTTTGGTGTTGGCATTGATTTCCTTTATCATTGCGGTGTCCACTTTGAACACTGGAGCTCGTTATTTCTCTATGGTGGTGATGGTGCCAGCACTATACTGCTCATTCACCACAACCTTGTCGTGGATGTCGAACTCTTGTCCTCGACCACCATTGAAGAGAGCAATTGCCCTTTCATTGATGAATTGTTTATCGAATTCTGCTTCCATCTGGAATTCATTTTTGTACAATGAGTCTACCGCTCCACGTTACGCCACTGCATTCATCTGTAACTGTGTGTTTACCGGCCTCGCTATTGCTTGTGCTTGTGCTTTGAGATGGAGATTAGCTATTTTGAACAGAAGAATCGAGACTGGCACCATGAACTGGGAGAAGGAGTTGGGTAAGGGTAATGATGGTTCTAAAATCAAGGAAGACTTCAGATTCTTAATCTAATTGAACTTTCTTATATTAGTTTCAATAATATGGATGACTTAATGCCGAAGACATGCCAGTAGTGTAATCGAATATCTGTTTTCTGAAGAAGCGAAGAGGATAGGTTGCAACATTAGGTGCGATAGTGTTGCCTAGAGAATTAAATTCAATAATGCAATTCTCGATTACAAGAGAATACACTAGTTTTCGAATCCTTATTGAAAAGAATAAGTAGTCCACATTTATTTTCCAATGACATTCAAGAATATGTGGACATTATCTGTTCATACAATTGTCGCTTTAATCCAGCCATCGAGAGATTACTCTTGCTTTGCATGTCAAATGCATCCGACTTCAACACCACTTTGGAAAGTGGCTCATCCATGGGATCATGATACTGAGCCAAATACTCATGAGTAAGGGAAGTCAGTGCATCTGGCCTATAGATGGGATTGAAATTGAGGAGTTGGCCCATCAAATCTAAACCTTCGGAGTTCACAGGAACGTCTCCGACTCGCTGGAGTCTATGTGGATGACAATTTATGTAGTCTGGAATATCAACGGGATCATACCGAGGAAGCAGACCAATGTATGCTTTGGCACGTGGCAGCTGAATGCACTCAAAGTCGCTTCCTTGGGGGGTACCTAAAAATTGCAATATCAACATTATCTGATTCCGATAGTCCTTTCCAGGAAATAATGGCGTCTTGATAAATAGTTCAGCCATGATGCATCCGACAGACCAAAGGTCAACAGAAGTGGAATACATCGACAGCAGAAGCATGATCTCCGGAGCCCTGTACCAGCGAGTTGCCACATATTCTGTTAGATGATTTTCTAACAGTGCAGACAGCGAGAGGTCAGGAGCATGGATGCGAGAGAGTCCAAAGTCACAAATCTTAACCTCACAGTTGTAGTTCACCAAAATGTTGGAGGGCTTCAAGTCTCGATGGATCACATTTGCACTATGTATTGCTTTCAATCCTCTCATGATTTGGTAGACAAAAAATTTGATGTGCTGGCCCAGGAGATGTTGGGTGTGAATCGCTTTGTACAAATCCATAGGCATGTATTCCTGAACCAAGTAAATCTCATTGAACGAATCGAAATCTTTGGGTTTTTGGACATCGTAAAGCCCAATAATATTCTCGTGATTACTGAAAAACTTCAATAATTTCAACTCACGGATTGTTCGAAGGCAAACCAACACCTTGGCAAAAGGTTCAATTTTCTTAATTGCAACCATCACTCCGGAAGGCTTATGAATAGCTGAGCTGACTACCCCATAAGCCCCTTCGCCCAAAATTTCTTTCATTTGATAGGATTTGCTGATGTTGAAAAGGACAATTTTTGATTTGGACATAATTGGCGTTTGAATGTAGCACCCTGAAGGTGATTATTTATATAGTTCCAATTGATAGGAATGAGCGTTTCAGATTTGGATTTATGAAACGCAATCTGAGTCAAGAGCCCACTTATCCCCACATTTTTTCAGGATTCACTCCAACCCCCTCCATTAAGCAAACGAGATGAGTCAGAGGTGGTTCTTGTCTTCGAATTTTTCTTGCTTACCAGGTTTCCAACAGCAGGAAGTAAGGAAATGTTCCTAAAACTAGTGCAAGGTAAAGATATCATTATTCTTGCTTTATCAGAGGACATGACCCATCAGGTCTCATCCGCTTCCTTCCGCTACCCCGACATCATCTTACGTCCCCTACTCCATTCCAGTTTTCTGACAACACTGGTTGCCTGACACTTCTTCGTAATAACTTCGGCCTGTATTTCTTTTTCTGCGAGTACTTTCATTAATGAAGTGTCTATAGCCGCATTATAATTGTCGGAGGATGTAGGCATAATGGCCAGAGGACATTCTATGCTAGAGCACAAATGCATACCTACTCATCATCTTTGAATCACCAGATCAGTGTATGGTTATTCATAATGAGGAGTGCGATGTAGCACCCGATGACGATCCGAGTTAAGGATTGGTATTCGGGATGGCCGCACCGCGAGAACTGAGTCTTTAATGCTCTTAAGAAATGATCTGAACGGCCAAGGTGTTCCCCGTCAGCCTCCTTAGGAGCTAGAATCTTCAAAATTTGTAAAGCATCAGAGCTTGTCTGGAGCGTCCGCCAAGGACAAACACAGAGGGATGCATTAAATGTCTCTTAACTGTAGTGAACATGACTAATCTCTACTTGGCAATGCAAACAAGTTTAGGTAGTCAGTCTAGGACTCCGTAGTATTCCAGGCGCAAAGGATCTATATATAATGTCTTAAAGCCACTGCCTTGGAGCCATTCTGCCAGGTAAAGGGCTCTCTATAATTTACGCATTTTTTTATAGGTGAGGAAGATTGAATTCAAATCTTCCAAATTTTCTTCCGTGTTTCATTTTACACTTCTTCAGGAGGGATTTTTGTTTTCACTTCCCCTGGTTAATAGGTTGTATAATCGTTAGCTTCCTCTGCCTGTAGTCGGTATCGCTGCCTTCTACTGCGACTACTTAAAGGGCCCCGTTTTCATACCTAGATTCGTAAAAAAAAAAAAAACTTTATAGTAATAACTACGTTCTTCGGCAACAATTCTTCGAATCTAAACTATTACAGCAATATATATATATGTCATCTCTTTTCCCCGATCGTAGTTATGTAATCTAATAACATCTAATTTACGTACTTGGTCATGCTGCCCAGCTCCGGGACTTGGGACGAAAAGAGGCTCCATTAGAGTGAACCAGGCCTCAAAGTAGGCCTGTTCTCTCTTGGTAAAGAATGGAGACGTCGTCAAATGTTCCCTGGTGGACTTCAGTCGGTGATCAACAAAGGTGAGTTTGTAACCCAAAAGTAACGCGTTTTTTTTTTTTAACGAATCAAGATTATATATGTAGCAAGCTAACTATATAACTAAAGCAGGAGAAAATTATCCAAAAACCCCCGATTTTGAACTTTTCAGACTTTTACGTCTAGTTATAGGTGAGTACTGATGTTTTTTGTTTTTTGCTTCAAGGTATTTTGATAAAACTGATTTAATAAATCGGTTTCGTGGTCTAGTTGGTTATGGCATCTGCTTAACACGCAGAACGTCCCCAGTTCGATCCTGGGCGAAATCATTTTGTGTTGATTTTTTTGTTCACGGATACCCTTTGAGTTGTAACATAGTCACTTGACGATCATATCATACAATATTTTTATCATACATAACTAGAGTGAATAAATTTGTATTTCACAGATGAAACATCGAGATAAATGACGAGCGCAATCTATGGACAACTGAAATAAATGCGCTTAGGCGTTCAACTTGGCCAAGATAGCATCAGTGAACTCGGTAGTAGAAGAAGTTCCACCAATATCCTTGGTTCTGACCTTACCCTCAGCAATCACATCGTAAGTAGCCTGGGAGATGTTGTCCGCATGCTCGTTCAAGCCCAAGTGTCTCAACATCATGCTGGCAGACAAAATCATAGCAGTTGGATTGGCAGTGTTTTGACCCTTGATATCCAAACCAACGTGTCTGCATCCTGGCTCGAAAACAGCGTACTCTCTACCGAAGTTTGCACCTGGAACCAAGCCTGGGCCACCAATCAAAGCAGCACCAATGTTAGAAAGGATGGTACCGTACAAGTTTGGAGTTACCAAGACATCAAACTGTTCTGGTTTTGCAACAGCCTGCATGGATGCATTGTCAACAATCAAGTCACTGACGTTAATACCTGGATAGTCCTGACCGACGTCCTTAACAGTCTGTCTGAACAAACCATCACCCAACTTCATAATGTTAGCCTTGTGGATAGCGGTTACCAACTTTCTGTTGTTCTTCTTGGCGAAGTCAAAAGCGAACTTGGCAATTCTTTCCGACTTGAATCTTGTCATGATCTTCAAGGACTCGACAACGCCGGGAACAGACTGGTGTTCCAATCCAGAGTATTCACCCTCGGTGTTCTCTCTAACCAAAGCAAAGTCAATACCGTCCAATCTAGACTTGACACCTGGAATATTCTTGATCAAAACCAAAGAGGCGTAGATGTCCAACTCCTTTCTCAAGGCAACGTTCAATGACTTGGAGTTGGCAGAAGTCGAGGTGTACAAAATACCCTTCAATCCGACCTTGTTTCTCTTCAACGAGTTGACAGCTTCGGTGACCCCCTCGGAATCCTCGCTCAAACCGGACACATCGACAACTTCCCACTCAATTGGGACACGTTGGTCCTTGAAAATGGTCTGGACAGAGTCAGTGATCTCCTTCCCAATACCGTCACCAGGAATCAAAGTTACAGTGTAGACACCTCCGTATTTCTTAGGCAACACGGCCTCAGGCGAGGCGAAGGTTGCAAGTGTGCGTACCTGGGATGTTAGTACTAGGTTGGAACAAATCGGCGAAACTCAAATCTTGAAAGTAGGGAATCTCCAGATTGCAAGGGTCGGGTTCAATCAATGCTTTCAACATCAATTCTTGTCTGTCTGCTCAAATCGAGGTGAACGGGTATTGATATTAACACTTTGAAGCAGGTGACCAATCATCTGCGTGACATTGAACCCCGGCCAACACCCAAAGTGGCGTTCATCCTCAAATACTGGAGTTAATTGTGAAGTTTCCATCTGATCCGAATTCAGTAATTAGGGGTTTTCCCTGGTCGGTTTAGATCAAGTACTTGGAAATGTACGATTACCGACAATACTTTCTTTCGATGGATTCAAATAAACCAGTCAACCAAAACAACTTGAAGCTTCCCAATGGCTTCCCAATGGTGGAATACATACGTTTCTGAAAGCAGGTCTCAACATGGCGAAATATATTTTGAAAGAACTAGGAGTTGTTCAGTCCAGAAGAGTGGATGGTTTTTCCGAAGCACTCCTTTGATGATTCTCTTTAATTGGAAAAGTTCGCGCTTTCTTTTTCGGGACCGAAGATCATTTCCTATTGGTCGACAGGGCTATGAATTGCCTACAACTACCCTGACAAATCTGTTCTAATATTCGTACCTAAATTTGTTGCAAGAGCAGGTTCTATCACTGCCACTATTTTTCTTCTTTTTCTAATAGTTTGAAAACGATTGGTAGCCCTAAAGGTTGGCTGTCTTTGAGAGCCTTGTTCGAACAGGATACTGCATACGCAAGCGGGGGTTCGGGTGTCAAAGGATAACCGATGAAGCTAGTAGAATGCAAGTACTTGACAAACTTGAGACTGTACCATCAATACTCGTCATTACGCATCCGATAATGATGGAATGTAGTATGAACTCATTCTGGGAGGTTCCAATTAATCATGTTGAAGACCTTTGTCACGTGCTTAGCTCTCGTGGTTGAATTATGTGCATTCAAGAAGTGTCTTAGATACAGTCTGGTTATTAGAAGGTGACTGCCTGAGAGATCCCAACTGAGCTACGGCGGAACGAATCAGTGATAAAGCAAAATGGGGGACGAACTAAAGAAAGGAAAAATTGAGAGTGGGAGGAACCGGAGTCTGGAATCCAAGAATTACCCTTGTACACCATCTTCGACAGGATGAAATTCAAGAAGGCATTCCTACTAGAGGAAGCTGTGCCACTCAGCAATTGAATCCCCAGACATAGAGATAATTTCCCTTAGCCTTTTACAATGGGATAAGGCGACGCAAAGTAACAACCCGGATTTTCCACGTCAATGCTTGTCCTGTATACTATGTGAGATCTTTACATGTCAACTTTTGTCTTTAACTCCGTAAGCGGGAGGACCATGTTCAAAAGGTTGTACAAAGAGCTCCAGAAGGAGCTCGTCGCTGCCCACAAAAAGGCGTATGCTGCTCGTTGGAAAAAAGATTCTGAATCAAACAAGGCCAGACTTGTATATACCAAGTTGCAGCTAATCAAAGCTAGAAAACCTTATGGAGAAGTCGAAGCACTGATCAAGGCTCTTGAAAGTGAGAAGCTCGAATATCCTCCCATGAAAACGGATGCAGCTCGTGAATTAATCGAACAAGATGAAGATACTGTCAACTTGCAGAATGTTGTCACCTTTTTGAGAAATCAAAGAGTATACAATGATCTTCTTGAAAAATATAACCCAGGTTTGACTATGTCACAGGAAGATAATGTGAGAAGAACTGCTAACATGGTTGGTCTATCCGTGCCTGAGAAATGATTTAAATAGAGGAGAATAATTTGGAGAGTTCATGGTTAGAACCACTTGTACTAATCTCTGGCTAGTTTTAAACCTCTTCAAGGCTGAAAATCATCCCTAGTAAATTCAGAACATTTGCGTGCCAACCTTCAACAGCTGCTGGAATGAGTAACTATCTTAGTTTCGAATGCCGATCCCATGGATAGTATTCTAGATGTTATTGTCCAGTAAAGCTTGGCCTGAGACGATAGATACCAGGGCCACATTTATCTTTCAATGGAGAGCCTTGTAATAATTTTGGGCAGTGTTCTTAATGCCACTATTAGTAAATCCAATCATATCTTCTTTGATACCCTTGTTTTCTGGAAGACCGTAAGTAGACCAGTAGTGACGGGTCTTGCTGAAGCGTACGAAGATAAATGCGAACCATTTAGCGAGGTGGGATGATTCTTGAACAGGTCATTCAGATGATTATTAAAAGAATCGACAGAATATCCTAAAGTTGGCACCGGCGGAAGGGAAGACTAGGGAACACAGACAGTCGGTGTAGAATATATTACAAGTAGAATTTGATCTATGCGAATCTTAACTGGTTTTCTCACCCCTTTGCTCTATTTTCTTAGTTCCCTTGTGGGAAACCGTTTTAGCAGAACCGAGAAGCCTGTAATAGATTGTACGCAAATCAGAGCTTTTGTTCTTTAATGTTCCTTTCACTTATCTGATCTTATGAGTGCTTTTCCGGTTATTGGGCATTCTCTGGCCCCCACTTATGGCCATCGGCCCCCCATGGATCCCCCATCATGACCCCAATGGTCCCCCAATGGATCTCTCATTGGATTCCCAACAATCGTTATCTTACTCCGCCCATAGTCGGTGCTGCTGTCTTCTCCTCCGACTACTTAAAGGACCCCGTTTCCATACATTTATAATAATAACTACGGATTTTGGTCACGAGCCTTCTAGTCAAACTATTACAAAACCATTAATTTCGATTCTTTGTTTTCTACTTTAATGAGTCATTTAAAGCTTAATCAAACTATCCAAGAGGATCATACTTCGAAACGTATTGAACATGTCTGAATGCTACCGATGTAAGAATGTCATTATCATCCATGAAGGGTTCTGGAAGAACACTGTAGCATGGATCGATATCGTGGTTGTCGCATAAAAATCAAAAGCTAAATAGCCAATGAATGTTTCATCGCCATTGGCATGATGCAACTAAAATGTTCCGAGACGTGCAACCGACATATTGACATTATTATATTGAACAGTTAGCGTTGAGAAGCTCCTTCAAAACCGCCACATTCTTAGTCGGGCACCTCAATAAATAGGTTTGCAATATCAATGATCAAGTTAGTGTGGTACTTGTCCTCTTCTTTGTAGTCAAAAAGGGCCAAGTAATAGATCCTTTTTGAAACCAAAAATAATGTCCTTGTAAGCAGCGTAGGGAATCAAGGTCTTCCGGTCCAAGTTCAACGCAACAATTTCACTAGACTGAATAGGTCACTGCAGGAAGTGAATAAACCGTGCTGTGGAACCTCAATTGAATACCACTTGAAAGATGCGCTTGCTATCCAACTAGGACACCATACGTCCCGAGAAATATGCTGAGAGGGCCAAGTGAGTAATAGGAATCAATGGATATTCTTATCTGAAGAGTAAATTTCGACTTCGAACCATTCGATCTTCTCCGATCCAGTCCACCATAACTCTCATTTAATCAAATAACCCTGTCCTTGCGTTTCCTTATCACCAAGTACTGGTGCACTCATGGGTGCAAATCCAGAAGGTTAAGCTTGTTTGAGCGAGTGTTCCAACAGATTCCTTGCAAGAGGTGCTTATTGCCAATCACGCTCGAGTGAGGCAGCTAGAACACTGTAATGTGCATTCTGCTAGTTATCAGATTCCGTTTAGTCATGTTTCTGAAACTGTCATACAGTACCCATTCCAGTTCCAAGTGTGAGAAGTGACATTGGCAGTGGCATGCAGTAAGAAGAACTGTTGGTCTCGACCTCTCTTTCTTTTTGGTGCGGCTCTTGCTTTCGATAAATAGAGTTATTAAATATCCGATCATATTTTCCGAAGCAAATGGGGCTCCATGCTGTTTGTTGCCAGTCGTTCCATTACCACATAAGCCACTGTAGCAACTCACAGAATGCAATCATTTTGCGAGAGCGGAGTACCTGTTGCACGATAAGTTACAAGAATGTTCTCTTTTATCCGTCCAATTGCATTCAGAAAGTTGAAAGTTTCCATACCAGTGCTTTTGTGTACTGCCACTGTTTTTAGATCCAGAGCTATTGTACGTAACGATGTTGCGCTTTCTCTTCCTAAGCAGTATTACCTGCCTGCTGCCCAAGTAACAGTTCGTACCTCGCGGTTCAGTGGCAAGCTTGACTATAGCGAATTATGTCTTGGGTCTCTAACAGGAGTATTCTTAGGTGTAATTGTTGGAAAATTGTCCAGTGTGTTGGTGTTCGTTTCGGTTTCCACGTACTTGCTCTTGCAATTCCTAGAGAATAGAGGAATGATATCTATTCCGTGGACCTCCATTCTTAGCATGGGAAACCGCAAATGGGACTTGAAACGCCTCTTTTTTGACAAGCCAAGCTTCAAGATCTCGTTGGTGTCTTCTTTTATGATTGCTGCCTATAACGTCTAATAGGTTACCAAATGCGTCTTGCCTTGTGATCCTCCATCATCACATCTCATGATCTTACGAAGAATCCCAGATTTCGTATATATACAACAGAATGAAAAATGCAACTATCTTGATGTTTTTGATATTAAACCATTGATGGCATCTTCGTCATCACATCGAAAGATCCGGTACCAACTTTGGACAACTTACCCAAAACAATTCTTGCAGAAGGAGACTCCAAGTCCTCTGTGTCTCCATCCAAAACGGCCTTGGTCAAGAATTGACAGGTTGTCTCGTACGACATCTTCTTGAATGCTGACGTAGAAGAGTCAATACCTTGTCTGTTGAAAGCAAGATAAGTACCTTCTCTGGTCATCATATCGGCAATCAAGTCCAAGTGACGACTCGAGACAGAGATAGCATAGGTGGAGAAAACATTGTTGATCTCATTCACAATAGTGTTTCTTGCTGCCTCCACACCGTATGTTCTCAAGACGGCACTGATATCGTTGGAACGGATTCCATTGACTTCAATGAAGTCATCCTGCTCCCACATGGCCCTAAAGTTGACACCCTCAGTAGTCAAGAGTCTCTTGCCTCCATCAGACTGTGGGCGGATACATCTACCGATATTCTTGATCTCTCTGACAACTACTTCACGGCACAACTCCTCAATAATGTTGACCATCAACAACTTCTGAACATCACCGAGAAGCTCGATCTCGAACTCGCACCACTCACCGTTATCGTCATCAAAGTCATACTTCTTAATGAAGTGGTGCGAAGAGACAACGTCTGCCTGCCTGTCCTTAGCGGACATAGATAACGTTTTAGATTCCTTTGGTATTTTCTCCTTGGCCTCATCGATGACCATGTTGTCATCATCTTCGGAATCCTCCTCGGACTCCTCGGAATCGGAAACACCTTCCATTTCATCGTCGGAAGTTTGCTCGGCTCTCTCCATACTCTCCATCTCCTCGTCATCTGGCCCATCGTAAGAAACAGCTTGCTTGGTGTTGGACTTCAACTTCTCGTCCGAAGCATCGTCATCATCAGCACCATGATATTCCAAGTTCTTGTTGGGAGGCGCAGCATCAGTTTTAGACTTTGGAAGTGCCTTTCCAATCGTTGGTAAATTCTCAGATCTTGTCTGCTTCTTAGTTTCCTTGGTGATAGCATTCTCCAACTTGCCCAAGAATTTGCTAGAGATTGTGCTTTGCAATTGTTCCTGGTGAATGTCATATTCTTCTTCGTATTCACCCTTGGTGTAGAAGTCAAGCTTGACCTTGTAAGATCTGTATGACGATGAAGTTCCTACTTCAATACCAGTGGTTTCAGTAACAGTAACCTTGTTGATGAACTCACTCAAACGTACCTTGGCAACCGATTTTGAGAAGGAGTCAGCCATGTTGTCACTGATATCGTCCAAGATAGGCAAGGACATTTGAGGGGTCTTGATCGACGCGGAAGCAGTCATGATAATTTCTCTCATTCTTGGAATACCCAAAGTCACGTTCGCAGCACCGTGACCAGCAAAGTGGAAAGTGTTCAACGTCATCTGTGTGGAAGGTTCACCGATCGACTGGGCAGCAATGATACCAACGGATTCTCCTGGGTTGATCAAAGATCTCATGTACTTCAACTGCATCAATGCACGGAACTTCTTTTCACTGATTCCGTCACTCAGATGCTTAGTGAACAAGTTTGGGTTCTTCTTGACGAAGTCATCGAGCTTGTCCTGGAAGTTCTCAGAAACAGATCCCAAGTATTTTGCTGGGTTGTAAACTGACAAAACTGGATCGTACTTATCATTTTGTTCATAGTGAGGAACATACTTCTGCTTCTTGAAGTTCTTGCGAACCTTCTTGGAGTAAGACAATGCAGACTCGGTGTCCAAGTGTTCAGTCAAGTCACCGGGGTTATACTTAGACAACAAGGCATCGTAGTTCTCGAGACAGAACTTAAATTGATTCATATGCGACTGCTTGGTAGTATCGATAGCATCTCCACCATACAAAAACTGAAGCAAGGAACCGTCACCATCTCTCACAGAATTATCGTATGAGACGTGGATACCTTCCAATTGCTTGGTCAAACAACGCTGCAAGTAACCAGATCTGGAAGTCTTGACAGCGGTATCAATCAAACCTTCTCTACCAGCCATACAATGGAAGTAGTACTCTTGTGGTCTAATACCGGAATAGAAGCGACCTTTGATGTATCCACCAGCACGAGCATCTGTTTCGAAAGGCTTGAAAGATGGCAAGGTCTTTCCACTCACCATGACAGGGACCCTTCTGCCTTCCAAAGCCTGCTGACCCAAAAGACACATAATCTGAGAAACATTCACACCTGATCCCTTAGCACCAGAGAGAGCCATAGCTTGCATGCTGTTGTAAGGGAATCTCTTCATGGTTCCATCCGGGACACACTTACTGACAACCTTGGATGTGATGGCGTTGACTTTGGATTGAGTAATCGCATCCAAGATTCCGAGCTTACTGTCATCTCTCAAGATTTCTTCCAAACGCCTCAACAACTCTCTATCGTTGTTAGCGGTGTCAGACTCCAAGTTGGTGACCTCACAAGCTGCGGATCTTCCAACATCCACCGACTGCTTTAAGATTTCGCTTCTCCAGGAATTGCCCTCATCCGTCAATCTCAAGTCATCCATACCACAGGTGAAGGCAGTCATCATGGTGTAGTTGGTGAAGAGTCTGCCCAACACGGACAATGCCTTACCGGCGGTGTCTGGACCGTAAACTTCATGTAAAGAGTGGACAATACCATACTGGGAAGCACCGTACTGTGACTTATCCAAGATACCGCACAACAATTCACCGTTCTTGAACAACACCTCATTCTCTTTAGAGCCCTTACCCCAGTAGTCGTTCTTGACCTTGTTACTGGACACTAAGTTGATACCTGGAACATCTCGCGGTTTAATGTTCAATAAGATTGTGGTTATCACCTGCTTACCAGTCCACATCGGCTGAGGCTTGAAGATAGCAGGAGGGACAGTGAGAATTCTGTTAGCACCATTCGTGTGACCGTCCTCTGGTCTGATACAACCGTAAATCAACTGCTGGTATGTATCTCTGGTAAAGAAAGTGTCCTTGCTTGTCAACCAAACACCAGCAGAAATATGGTCCTGAATTAATCCTCTCAAGGGAGATCCAGAAGTTGGAGTCAAATACTGAGAATCGGTGTTGGCCAAATGGAGTGCCTCAGCTTTGGCATTCTCGTTCTGTGGAAAGTGCATGTTCATCTCATCACCGTCGAAATCGGCGTTGTAAGCACCAGTGTTTGCGTAGTGCAACCTCAAAGTTTTCTCACCTGGCAAGACCCTAACCTTATGACCCATCATGGAGGCCTTATGCAAAGTGGGCTGACGGTTCATGATAACAACATCCTTGTTCTTGATATGTCTGTGGACCTTCTTGTTGATGACACTGGCGCCATTGGATGGAGTCATCAACTGGTTAGCAACGGCCTTACGCTGCTCCAAGGTCATTCCGATCAAAGAAACCATGGATCCGTCTTCATTCTGAACCTGGATAGCACCTGGCCACTTGTCTGGACCATTAATGACTGCCTGTCTCAATTCAGAAACATTGTAGGCGGTCACTGGCTCTGGGTAAGTCAATTTCAGGGCAAAGACAGGAGGCACTCCAATTTCATTTGTTTCCAAGTTTGGATCTGGGGAAATGACGGAACGCGCAGCATAGTTCACTCTCTTACCCATCATGTGCTTACGGAACAAGCCCTCCTTCTTTTCCAATGCCTGTTTGATGCCAGGGTTGGGGGATTTTCCGCCTGCAGCGTTTTGGTTTTTGGTGGAGTCAATGAAAGCATTGACATCGTTCTGGATGGTGACGAATGCATTCATCAATCTGTTGAACAATATTTTTCTGTCCTCTACACCGGCAGACTTCTGCTTGGAGAACATTGCAGAAATCTGGTCATTCAAATCTCTGACTAAGAGTGATGACTTCAAGATGTTGGACAAAAGCTCGTTCTGAGCATTTTCGTGAATCTCATCCCCCAACTTGGAAGGAAGTCTGAATCTAGTAGCAGGGACAATCAAGGCTTGGATGAAGAACATGTCTGCGTTCACAGCACTAGTGTTGAGTGGTCTAGAGTGGAAAAGCTTCTGCATCATGTCTTGCTCATTGATAAACACATTTCTCAAAATGTTTCTGACTTCTGTAGACAAGACATATTTAGAAACAGACTTCAGCTTGATGCTTGAAATGTTCTCTGTAGGGTCTGATGGCTGACTGGATGAAGATCTCTTGAGAACGTCTGGACGAGTCAAGCCCTTCACTCTATTGTTGGAGATTTGCTTCTCTCTCAAAGGGTTCTCAAAAATCTTAATGTAGCCATCCTTTCTGTACGTTGGCGAGTACATACCACAGTTATCACACTTTGGCCGAGCGAGAATCCTCTTGTAGAAGTCTTGGATGATGATTTTTCTCTCTTCACCCACAGTTTCGGTGATAAGACCATTCTCTGATGTTCTACCCTCGCTCAATGCTGTGGAAATGGCAAGGTTGACATAGACCTCTCTTCTTTGCTTCAATTTGCTCTTGGCCTCCGGATCGAGACCGTTGGAAGAAGAGGAGCCTTCTTCCTCATCATCACCAGTGATTCCATCCTTGGCAAACATAGTCTCTAACTCCTGGCACTCCAAAAGCAAACCAAACTGAATTAATTTAAGTTTACACATGTATTTGTGGACCTCCATCTCGCCCAACTTCAAGTGATGGCAGTAGAGACAAGAAGACCTCAAGAAGATGTACAACTGGTTAAAGAAAAGCGGGTTGTACACTGGTACAGGCAATTCGATGTGACCTTGGTGGCCTGGGCAGAATTTCTCATCTAAACCACAAGTGGTACACAAATTTTTGAGAAATGCACCCAAAGCCAAATCATAAAGACCGTTGTTCACTGCATGGCCCAAGTTGTCAAAAACAATGGGGTTGGTAATCTGTTTTGCCGACAATTTTCTAATTTCGTCAGTTGATAAAACTCCAAAATCCACTGAAGTGATTTCCGAACCAACAGGTTTGGAGATATCCATTGTGATTGAATGGCCAAGACCGTATTAGTATGATTTCTGAGGTTTTTAGAGGTTTTTAGTGGTTTTTTTCGACTGATGAGATGCGCACATCAAAATTCTGCTTCACGTGATACAATATCATGCAGGCCCCATCTTGTATTGAATCAAAGGGAGTTTGGGGCTTATGTAATGAAAGGAAGGCCAAAGCAGGACCCTTACAAATATGAAGAGTATCTTCTTGTATACCTAAGATTTGAAGCAAATGTGCGATTGTATGGACAAGGCTAACTTCCTGAACATACTCAACTTATTGCGTAACTCTAATGCGTTGTTCCTCGTCTGGCAAGTTTATAGCTTGAAATACATTAGCCACTACGCAAATGCTAAGTCAAAAAGTACATTTAGGTAATAGTCAGTGTGATTGACCCCATTGAAGAATGATTGCTGGAGACGCACCCCGTTCTGCCTAAGTGGTCTGCCTGGGAATAATTTCTTAGACTTCTTTGCCACCCAGTTACCAGGTGACAATTCTAGATGAGACAAGCTCGTCAACTAGTTGATACCAACTATCCAACTGACACTATTGACGATTTTGAATTTTCATCACTTTGTGGCGCCTTTTCATTTTTATATTGCGGGACACTTTCATTCTAATTGTCTGTGACTTTGCGAAATAGCAAATTTTTACAAATACAAAAATACTTCCAAAATACCTGCAATGTCGATACAATATCAAAGATCTGCAAATTGTCGTCAGGACAACATTTCAGAACTAGTCCTTGAATACATCGCAGCTTGGAATTCTAGAGGAAGTTTCTTTTGCATCACAATCTTGACGTTGTCAAGACGGATCAATGAGATGCTCAGAAACGAATTGAAGTCAGACACGGTAGAAGATTCAGACTTCATTCAAGAGGTCAGCAGTCTTCACAGAGAAGTCCAAGGATTCCTAGAATCAGAAAACGAGGGGCATCAATCTCGTAAACTGCATCCTCTTCTTGACCCAGAGAACCAGACTGTGCTTAATATTATGAAGAAGCGAGAGTTGCTTCGAACGGACAAGATGGAAGCACGTCAGTGGATACAACATGTCAATGCCGTTCGAAGAAATAAGATTTGAATTTATTTAATTCTAGAGTATTTTTGTCACTGCTTGTGTGTTCTATTTTACTCCCCATGATAAGTTATCGAATCCAAACAACCATGGGCCCACAGTGTGACGCACCACAACCATCGAAAGACCCACCACTAGTTGAATACCCATGATAACGAGACACAACTTGTCTTCTCTCATTGGCCCGAGCCATATCAAGGTTAAGTTGATGATAGTCAAATTAGAAAATTCTGTGATTTCGTTCATCTCATTCCTCTTGACAGCGATTAATCTGAAGAATGCCAAAACCGAGATGAGAATCCCACCAAATTTGTATTCGGCTTTCAATTGACCAAAGCTTGGGTACATGAGACCGTCCTCAACATTGAAACGGGGCAATCTGTGTCTGGGACATGGAACGATGTTGAACAATTGAGGAATGGAGTAGATAAAGTTGACGATTTGGGGAAGAAAGAAGATAAGCAACGTTTTAGAAAAATGGCCAAGGATACCAACGATTGCAAACACCATTCCACTAAAGTAGCAGTATGTATCGCCCACGAAAACACTCGCGGGGTAAAAATTAAACTGGAAAAGTCCGACAGAAACTCCTAAGAACGGAAGAATAAATATGGCCGAGAGCATATGAGAGTCGAGAGCTGCCTGCGAAACTGAATGAGCGAACAAGTAGCACACGTCGTTCACCAAGAAAATAAGGGCCAAAACAATGGATTGACCGACTTCAAGACCATTGATTCCGGCCAAAATATTAATGGAATTGGGGCAGAAAATAGACAATGCTGACATGTAGGCGTAGTAGAAAATACCCAAGTCAAGCAACTTCGGAGAAGAGGAAGCTTCGATATTGTAGTCAGTTGCTAATGTGTTGAAGCTCAAACCGGTAGTCAATCTCATCAACGCGTTGACATTCTGGACAAACCAGGATAAATACTCAATGAAGCGTTCTCCATAAATATTGTTAGTGACAAACTTTGGAACCACCACAGATGTTACACTAAAATCCACATAGTAAACAATGAGCAAAGGCAAAGATGCTACTGCTGGCAAGAAAAATTTATGCCTCCATCTAATATCGAACAAGTCATCGAAAAAGCCCAACAATATCGTACCTAGCAAGCACAACGAGCCGCTGAGGAACTCTGCCAATTTATTGTGCGGAAACAAGTTATTATTTTCGAGTGACAGGTATTGGTCTCGATAATTGGCGGACATGTTTTCGTCATCAGAAAGTGACAGGAAGGAAACCAAGTACTTGAAGAAAACGAATGGAATAATCAAAACAATCAAGATGAAGTAGGTAACTGCTGAAACTATACCCATGGATTCGGGAATAGGCTCCACTGGTAGTGGCTTCAGAAGATCTCGACCTTTGAGTCCCACTCTCATAAAACTCTGACCCAATCTGGGAATGAGATATGTAGTAATTGTATAGCCCAAAACACCAAACGCAGCCGCTGTCTGTAGGGGGTTATTTGGGTGTATCATGGCTAGAGCCACGAGACTGACTGCACCCTTGAGTAGACCCATAGTAGCGGAGTTCGACAAGTGATTCAGTATTCTTTTGTATACGTGGTGCAGTTCGAAAATCCTGTACAAAGTACTAATAATAGAACCTCAACTCGGATAACAATCTAAGTTAACAAGGTTACTACAAGAACTGTGGTAATGGAATATCAGATAAAGCTGACTCTCGCGTCAGCATAGATTGTCAGCTATTGGTTGAGCGAGTCAACTGTTCAAAAAGAAGGAGAGGGTATCTTGCTCACTCGCTATAATACCATGTAAGTCAAATAATAAAATTACGAAGAGGGAAGAATCCAAGGGCCACTGGCAGAATCGACTTTTTGCCAAATATTAAGCTCAAAATTTCCGAATTTAATGTCAATTTCGAGTGGGGCAAAGAATTATAAGTTAGACTTCGAATTCTAGAAATGAAACACTTTCGTAGTGTAGTGGCGATCACGTGATTCAACTCAGTGATATACCAACTTTGTTCAGTCATATCTGATGTAGGATTTTATATCTGGTAAGGCTTACTGAGTCTATGTTCTATACTAAGAATACCACGTCTCCTTATATTTCTCTCTCTCTATTATTTTTAGGAAGTGGGAATTCTCATCCTTAAATAGTATTTCCCTCTGATGAGTCGACGATGTACTATGCCGTACTTTAGCACGCCCACCTTCCTCATAAGTTGCCTATTCGGAGATTTTTAGGAATAAACTCACTCCCATTGGTCACTCGCTAAGTCCGCCCGTCTTAATGATATTTGGGCAGGGAGGATATGCGAGTACTGCATCTCATGCATCCACATTCTTACTGCATCTTTGTCCTTTCGAACGACAACAGTGTATATCAATCTGGCTGTCAAAAACCACTAGATCCACTAAATGAGAGCATTCCAAACGGGCCACGAGGAGCTCATACACGACGTGAAGTACGACTTTTACGGTCGACAGGTCGCAACCGCCTCGTCAGACCAACATTTGAAAGTGTTTGATCTCGACACTCCAACCTCTACCTGGGTGCTCAACGACCTGTGGAAAGCTCATAATTCAGTAGTGGTTAAGGTGTCGTGGGCACACCCTGAGTTTTCAGCGTTTAAGACGTTAGCGCTGTGTTCATATGATCGAACGGTCAAGATCTGGCAGGAAATGCCTGACGAATTGCATGGATCTGGCCGCAGATGGATGAAACTAACTACACTAGCCATCGAGTCATATGGCCCTATCTACGACGTTGCGTTTGCTCCACCTCATTTGGGATTGAAGCTAGCTTGCGTGGGTTCTGATGGCATTGTTCGAATATATGAACTGACGGAACCTTCGGACCTCTCACTTTGGGATCTCACCGCAGAGATCCCCATATTGACCCTGCAATTGCCAGCGAAAAGCTTGCAAAGTAGCTTTTGCATTGAATGGTGTCCTACGAAGTTCACAAAGTCTGAGAAGTTCGTGGTCATTGCCTTGGATCAGGGATTCATCTATAGAGCATACAACAATGATGGACAAGAAAAAGAGTCAAGGGACCAGGGCGGACAGAATCCTTTAGAACCTAGTGAATCATATGGGGAAAAGAATCTATTGGAAAGTGGTGATATGGTGCCTACTTCTGCTGGCCCAGAGCTGGGAAATTCTACAAAATTCGTGAAGGTCTGCAACCTTCCAGAACATAACGGTCTTATAAGATCGGTGTCCTGGGCACCATCAATGGGAAGGAGCTACCACCTAATTGCTACTGGCTGTAAGGATGGGTTTATTCGTATATTCAAAGCTCATGAGTCTGATAATGGAGAATTTCGTATTGAAACAGTCGCCCAACTCAACGATCACCGCCAGGAAGTGTGGCGAGTGTCTTGGAATTCCACAGGAACAATATTGAGTTCGGCAGGAGACGATGGAAAGGTCAGGTTGTGGAAATGCAACTACTTGAATGAGTGGCAGTGCATGAGCGAGATTAACAGCAGCAATAGACTGGAGAATCGAGTTGTGGACGACATCGCCAAGCCGGACTTCGAGCATTAAAATGGGATTGCCGGTCTTGCTTGAAGTCTATTGATTGTTCGAAAACTATATTCTTCTCTTCTTCTTGATAATTGGAGCTGGTTTTGACTCGTGGTCTAAGTCGTTCCAGAACTTCTCGTCGTCATCGTCAGCTTCCAGATCTCTTTTCTTCTCGTTGAGCTCATTTGCATTCGAGCTATCTAAAATGATCAAAGAAGATATCTGGGTACCCAAGTATACCTTCAGGATTAAGGCACGTGTGGTGATGTTGAAAACACGCAAATATCTGTCCAAACCACCAAATGCAACGATACCAGTAGATAGATCAACGTCGACTCCGTGGATGGCACCAGTGTTTCCTCCTTCCGAATACTTTCCGAGCAACTTCAAGCCAGGCTTGTAGAAGGTTCCAGCAGACGCAGAGACAATTCTTTGTGCTTTTGCATCGATCTTCGTCAACGAAAGACGAGCAACGAACGTGTGTGTATCAGAAATAATTATCTCATCTTGGTTTTCTGTAGCAAAATTGAGTGTGACAATTGGCTTGTCACATACCTTGTATGATCCAGTGGGTTCAGCATCTTCAAGGGTATCGTACTTCCGGACATTACCGTATCTCGTAGAAGTAATCAATTTATATCCCTTTTTTGGTGTATCCTTGCAAAACAAGATATTTGAGATCCAAATAGGTGCCTCAATTCCTAGATGGTCTGGCTCGGCGTTGTCAGCCAGGAATACTACCTGAACCTTCCACTCATTAGAAGAATTGAAGTCCTTCGCCGTCCTCTTTTTGTTCGTATTGAAGATTTTGAGCACCTGGAGGTCGTTATTCTTTCCTCCAGAAGCAAAAATGTCTGGTACATATGGGTGCTGGACAAAAGCCGTGAGGGTTGTTCTTACTTCGGTTTCTTTTTCCTGTCTCACCGGGATAGAGAACGAGGTGGGCTCAACATCGAACTTGCCGCCATTGAAATATATCACAAACACCACCGAAGACTCAAAGGCAACCATCACATAGTCGTGCTCCTCGAACTTGATCAATGCGACAGGCTTATCCTCATTGTCCACAGGTAGTTTGTAGTTATGCGACATGCTGTAGTTTTCTTCGGAGTTTTCTGATGAGTTGTTCATATCGTAGATAGTTACAAACCCTCCAAGACGAGTGGATACAATCCATTTCTCCTGAAATGTGGCCATGTGGACAATTCTGTTCTTAACGTTCGTGAGGTCGGATGTCTGGAGGATATTGTTGACCAACTCAGGCTGTGTGCCATCTTTTTTGGAAGTGTCAACGCCGGAAGCACATATAACTTCCTTTATGTTTCCAGTTTCATCAGATGAAACAAAGAAACGCATTATTGGTGAAGATTTGTCAAAATGTAGATTGAGATGAGGTGACGATGAGCTGAAAAAATCAGAGTATGGAGGATCGCGACATGGTGATCTGCTCAGCAACTTGACGTCTTTCATTACTTTGTACAAAGCCAATAATATTTTCATTTCTGATTATTTTGCATTCCTTTTTTTTTTTTTTTTTGCATTTTTTTGATAATTCAATAACATTGCGCTTTGAAAATTTTCTTCTACCTTCATTCTCTTTACACGTTTTCCTCAATCTTGTTCAGCAGCCTCCACAAGTGATACCGCCTGCTTCTCAATATACCCGTTGATCCACTTCTGAACTAGAAAAAAACTATCTCTATGGGCATTTTGAATATTCCGATCGATCTTTCCGAGTATCTGTAGGAGCTTGGTTATATTTGACAAGAGCTCAACTTCACTGGGTATATTGTTCATTTCGTCAACGATATTTTCATACTCTGACTTGATGGTCACATACGTAAAGTCACAGAGCTGGTAGTTGGAATCGGAAAAGGATTCGATGCAGCATTTGAGGTTTTCTTTATGGGTGACGCATTGGATATACTCTTTCATCCGCGATAAGTGACATCTGAATGGTTGACAAATACGATGGATCTTTCGATTTCAGCCCTTAACCAATTCCTTCTCTCTAACAATGATCCCAGCCGCCGCAACATTTCGCCATGCTTGGCCATGTTCATGTAGTACTTAGTTCTTGCTTGAAAGAATCCTTGTTCTTGGATATCCTTCTTGCAGTTGTTGTGGAGCTTTCCGTAACTGCCATGGAATTTTGGTACTTCTACATCTAACTGGTAGGATTCGTGGGCCAACTTGGATACTTCGATGTTCCATCCTTTGATCAGTATACGAAGTTGGGTGCAATAGGCATTGAAGCTCCAGACCATGTTGCATTGCATACCTCTCTTGTCATTTAAAGTCAGTCGGAAACAGCGAATTCGCTTAATTGGGGAATACTCACATTGTAGGGTTCTTCGGCGGGAAACACAAAGCTCTCTATGACCTTCTCCATATCGGAGCCGAGGAAGTTACGTAGCTAGTACACATTGTAGGTACTACAGACATCAACTTTTCCAATTTGAAGCTCATTTCCAAAATTGTCAAAGTGAGCTATCATGTTCTTTCTTATTATTCTTCCTATTTTTTTTTTTTTTGGTGGCCCTCGCTCATATAGTTTGGAAGGGTATTCTCACAAATGACATAAGGAATTATCTATGGTGATGTTGCGGAGAGTATGCTAAAGAACAAAACTTCAGACGACATGGTAGATTGATAAACAAAAGTCTGAGAAGTGATTTGTTAAACTAAGAGGAATTTGAGTGAAAAGATTGCTGAATCGAGCCGTGCATGTCCTCATTCCCGAATAGGAGAAGAATAACCATAGAAGAGAAGATAGTTTCATCGATAATATACTAGGAAAGTAGTCTTCACTGAGAGTAATCAAGCGACCAAGGTCGATGAAGTCGCTTAGGTTCGAAGATATAATATCAAAGCATGTCGTTGATCCTGAATAGGTATGGCATGCGCTTATCCTGGAGCCTCAGAAGCGCCTTAAAAATGGAGATTACAAACATGGCCATCAATATACCGAATGAGTAGAAAAGAAAGTTCCAGAGGTCATTATGAAACACAAACCAGACCAACACCCAGTCTGTTACAGCTTTGAGAACAAGCAGAAGCAAAATATTCCGAGAAGAATAGAAGAGAAAAAGAATCTTGACAGTAAATGAATAATCAATAACAAACCGGGAACTGGTGAAGGTTTAGCAACCTTATCACCTATTTATGGTACATCCAGTCTGCAACATTGTAAATGCTTGTTGTCGAACATTCAGGTTGTGCTAGTGTTGAGACTGTGGAATTTTGACCGATGTCACGTGATTTAACTTAGTGACATAACCGTTCAATTCACTCATAACTAATGTAGGATCTTAACAATCTCGTAGATGTATACTTAATAGTCAATAAGCTATATATCTTTCTCTCTTTCTCTCTCTCTGTCTTTGTAAAGTGGGAAATACTATGTCTTTAAATAGTATTTCTCGTGATTAGTCAGTGATGTACCTTGCAGAAATTCATACTCAATTTGGCCTTCAGAGATAACGACCAGTTCAGATTAGGCAACCCGATTATCTCTTCCCGAAATACCCGATTATCTCTTACTGATCGAGTTCTTATCTTTTACTAGAAATGTGCACTTGTTAAGATTCTAGGTTCCTTGTACAGGATTACAGCTTGATGAGAGAATATTGAAACGTGTACTATCTCTCAGTTTA
>JAJMJY010000052.1:0-48459 GCA_030569115.1 Sungouiella ezoensis
AACACTCGTGGAAAAGCCCATTCTTTGCCCCCGGTACCCTCCGACCACTGGCGATAGCGCCACTTTCGCCTAGTCGCAAAATTCCCAGCCAACCGGAATACATCTCCATATCATCCAATCGTATATATAAACCCCCCGGTCCGTATGGATCCTCCCTCTCATCCTTAGAATACCCTTTGCCGCCATCGGCCGTGTAACCACCAACCAAAAAAAATATCCCAAAAGAAATCCTTCACATTTGTTCTCCTCGTCCTTCCCCTCGTTTCGCATATTATTCCGGCCTGACTTTCTCCTCATTGTCCAGGATTTGCAAACTCCTCACCTGCTGCATATATCCTGATATATAGACCGTGAAAACCGGCCCCGAGAGTTCATCATCGAGCTCTGCTTCCAACTTTCCGGTCTTTTCTTTGATTTCACTTCATCGTCATTTCGTCACCATGGAAACTCTCCAAAGACACATGTACAGTTTTGACAAACTGCCCCACTATACAGTCTCCACATTTTCCACAACGTCGTCTCCATCGGCGACTTCTTCGTTGACAGATTCCCAAGACGACTTATTGCCAGACTTGTGGCTCGAGCCTTCGAATTCGCCCCAGGTTCCTCTAAGCGGTTCTCCAAATGTGGCTAGTCCCACTTCAATAATGACGGCGATGGCCCCGTCCGTAGTACCAGGACAGGGCAGCATGATGCTCCGCGATGCTTCGTTGGAGTACGCACAACTGCTTTTGCCACATAGTCTTCTTGCGCCGCTCACCGAGGAGAATTTGGACTATAACTTGGCCCGCGTGGCTAGTGACCAAAAGGTTGTGGCTAACGGGCGCCCCAATGTGGCTAGTGGGACCGCAAGAAATACCTCCCACCACCGCTACGACGAAGGTATCTTCGAGTTTGAACAACAACAACATCACAAACACCACCACTCCCACAATCACAATCACCACAAATCTAGACAGAATTCTGTGTCGTCGACAGGATCGACAAAAGGAAAAAACATCAACACTCAGCTCTACAAAACAGAACTATGCGTCTCCTTCATCAAGATGGGATTGTGTCCCTACGGAAACAAGTGTCAATTTGCCCATGGGGAGCATGATTTGAAGCGAGTGGAGAGACCTGCGAATTGGAGGTCGAAACCATGTGCCAATTGGGCCAAGTTCGGCTCGTGCAGATACGGCAAGAGATGTTGCTTTAAGCATGGCGACTAGGCGCTGAATATTTATTGCTGGCTAGCAGGTAATGGACGAATAATGACTTATGGCGCCTTCGGGCAATATCATATGAATAGAATGTGTAGTCTAAAGATTATACGATATGAATTACGAGAGAGTTTAATTGTGGGTCTGAGTGGGTTCATGTTAGGTTCTTGTTGAGGATTGAAAATGGGCTCTGGTTGAGGGTTTTGAACCATTCTTCGTCAACAATGAACGAATGGAGATCGAGCACGATGTAATGAGTATCAGATGCTTTGAGTATTATTTTTAGAACTACGTGATTTAAGACTATTTGCTATGATTACTATACGGGATAATTCCTATACGCTAAGAGATCTAGATACCTGAAGTAGGCGGCCAAGTCAAGAACCTTATCCAATGTGACTAGCCCATCTACTCTCGTATGTAATTCCGATATCCGGAGTCCGAGATATTGTCAATAAATCTCATCTCTTTCGACGAGTCTAGATATCACTGCATTCCTAGGACAACCCCTGCAATAGTAGGACAATCCGAGACCAATATTAACCCATAAGTCGTTCGCTCTAACCATTCGAATCCACTATTGATGCCTTCTCAATAGCCCAGGTGACAATCAATGTCCCTTATTCATTCTTGTAAGGTACAGTCCAGACTGCTATACCTGTAAACCTTAATGAACTTTAAAACTTGACGACATGATCAACTTAACGATCAGGATCCAATTCTTCCATCGAACCAAACACAGTGTGTTCATATCGGTTGAGGCAGATCTGTACATGATGATACAGCATTCATCATTCTATGTCCAGAATATCATATCGGGTGTCTGTTAACCGAGGGAGATGTGTTGCAATTCCATCTGCATCAACTGATTATTAACCGTTTGTACAGATTGTAGTCAGATGTCAGTCAGGTGATATTCAGATGGGCCAGATGGTGTCAGATCGTAAATCACTCAGTCACTCATTAGTCATTCAATAGTCCCTTAGGAATCACTAATTAGTCACTCATTAGTCGCCTAGGACATATTAGTCACACCTTAGTAACATTTTCTCAGTAATCATTAATACGTCACTTCTTAGTCAAAGATTAGTCACACTTCAGCCACTCATCAGCCACATGTCAGCCGCTCAGCTACTGACACTAACTACGTACACCGCAGTTCCTGGTGTAACCGTCTGCATCTCACACTACACGAATACTGGCCACATGATTCACACCGTGAGTAGCTGGAGCTCGACCCGCATATGCAACAAAGCTTCACCTTGGGCTTAAACAGCCGCTCGATTCTCCGCTTCTTCAGAGCATTTTCCAAGTTCTCGTTCTGCTCCGCAAACGAAAAGTTCACCCCCAATATCGTGTTGATCGAAATCAAATTCTTTTCCTCCTCGAAGTAAGAATTCAAGTTTCTTCTCGCCGCCAATATCCGTTTCGTGGATGGAGTGTTTCCAACCCGGACCTTCTTCTTGTCGGCGGCACTAACATTCTTGTGAATACTTGTATAGCCAAATGTCTTTGGGAGCTCGAAATTGCTGGCGGGGGTCTCCTTGCTGAGGTCGCCTAGCCGCTTAGAAATTAGCCGTTCCAACTGCATTTGCTGGGACGACTTAAACACCCCACTTGCAACGGTTCCGCTGTTGTAATTTGCTTGTGTCTGCGCATTGAGCAAGTCAGTGAGATTGTAATTGACTTTTGGTCTGTTTTTCGAGGCTCGATTGGCGTCTTCCGAGTCGTTCTTGAAGTATGGTCTTGCCAGTAGACTCACCAGCGACAGAAAGTAGATTGTGGAGCTGTTTTTCAGGCCCAGCTTTGGTACTTCTTCAACGAGCATGTAGACGCGTAGAGGGGTAAAGGTTGGGAAAGAAAGTGGTGTGGAAAGAAGGTTGTAGAAGAATACAGAGAAGTATTGATATGTAGCTGTTGTGTGCAGACGAGATTGATGGATGGAATTGGTGATGATGCATGTATATACCGGCGAATGTACTCTTTGATTGCTGATGACTTTGACTAATAGTATTGAGTGGCATTTTTTGAGATAGTATTGAGTGGAATTTTTTGAGATAGTGTTGTTTAGCATTTTTTGAAATAGCGTTGAATGCATTACATCGAATGCCATGATCTCGAGTGTTGTTGTTGAATATTTTAGTCCTAAGTCCATTCCAAGTACCCTTTTGAGTAACGGCATCGAATACCATGGTATCAGGTGCCAAAGTATCGAGTGCAATACTAGAGCCAGTACATTGATATTAGAGTATGGTATCCAGATGAAGAGTTCTAGTTGAATAGCGCTAGTGTTCAACCTTAATCGATAGAAAGTACCTGGCTGTTCCTACAAAAGAGAGATCATGATTGTTTGAGTGATGGATGGCGAAGGCCTTTTCAACCTATGGGTTGCGCCGGTCATAAAATAATGATCCATTGAAATCGAAATGACAAAGCATAAGAGGATGAGAATAATTGGGTTTCAAATAGCCAGAATGAGTTCGAGAAAACAGCCCGTTAAGCCACTAGCAACGACAGAAATGGTATCAAAACATAGATTCTAATGGATGTCCAACAACAGGACCGTATTTCTAGATCCAGCTGATCATTTCGAATTCCTCCAGTATTCTGACGAGTTCAAATTGCCACTACCTTAGCCTCCAGTACCAAAATGTCTAGAACACAGCAAGCATGCAGATCTAAAATGACCAGAACACACCAATTAACAATTTTACACAACTTGTCAAACTTGATTACATTCACAAATTGGGAACTTCATATTGAAGACTCCTCTCTCAATAGTTCCATTCAAGTTCTCTTCCTTCAACAGCTTCCAGTTTAGGTCCATCAGCCTCGTCCATCTCTACACAAGAACAGAAATCAACATCAAATCAGCATCCTTTCCTCCTGATAACCATAAGTCTCACCACCTGCTGATAAACTCTAGCAGTTCCGATGAAATGCCCAATTTCGGTTCTACCCTACACGATATCAACATCAGCCTCAGTCAACACACATCACTATATGAGTGGTGAAAATGGCCGTGATGTTCTTCACAGCGCCCACAATGCGAGTCGGCCGGCAAGCCGGCCTTGCTGCAACGGATGACTTAACTATAGCCTTTCTTCATCGACTGTTATAGTTTATGGAGAAAAAAATCTTGGTTGGTGCGGTAGTTATATAGTGCGCCGGGTAATACCTTTGATGGAAGCACTACCAAAGAGAATAGGGAAGGGAGAAAGAGAACGGCATTATATAATTAGGTAGTTCCACCTAATTACATCGGAATATAGCTAGATAGCTGGAACAATCCAAGAGGGCGACGATTTCGAGATGAAAGTGTTACACGTGACCATTGCACGTGACACACACCAAAATTTTCCACATAGTTAGCGACCCAAACCAATTTCTCTTCTAACCTCCACTCTCCATGTCTGAAGAGATTCCTGAGGTTACTTGGGAGCTCTTGAAAGTTCATGGCCCCCAAATTATTGCAGACTCGCTTACCAGCAGAAGAGTGCCTGCATTGCAGAAGTTACGTGGCATTTTGGCCCAAGACGAAAGTGACTTCTTCACAAATGAAAAAGATTCCGTCCAAGCATTGGCTGTGGCGGTGTTGAAGACCTATAACTACTACCAAGACTCTGTTTCACGTGCCGAGGCATTGCACGTATTGGAAGCCTATGTGGCCGCCGATAGCAAGTACTTGGAGGTATTTGTTAAGTATATCCACGATATTGCTAGCAAGTCGTCAAATTTGGCAATTATGGATATTCTCACGTTGGTGGCGTGGGCAAACAAGTTGGCGCTCATGGCGATTGCCTTGGACTCCTCGGATAAAGTGTTTTCCCGAATCATTGAAGTGCAAGCATTTTTGCTCTGTTCGTGTGCGGATGGAACCTCGATTGAGGGCCACAAACACAAATTTCTGCATCGGAAAAGAGCGTTTCATTCGTGTTTGAGTCAGACGAAATTGACCTTGATCGCGACGTTGCTGGGTGGCTCCGAAAAGGCCAAGAAATTGCCTGATCTTTATGTGAAAAGCATCATCACCATGAAAGAGCCTTCTTCGGCCGTTTTACTCTTTTTGGGTGTTCTTGCCGAAGCCTTGCATGATATGCAGCCCGCAGAGCCCTCGTTGTTTGATCATTTGGGTAATTCTACGGAGTTATCAAAGTTGGTGATGGACTATCTTACCAATCAGGTCATCTTGGCAAAGATTCCTCCTGCAACTTATGCTCTTTCTATGTTCACGACATTTTACGTTACAAACTTTGTATCCAACGCAGTGTTCTGCTCGGAAGTACTTCCTGCGTTGGAAAAGGCCATTTTGAGATCGTCGGATGTTGGTTTCTGCCACCTCACGCTTCCCATATTTGGCTCCAAGTCGATTATCGACATCAGCTCTGTGTTTGCATCATCAAAGCTTCTCACCCACATACTAAATGGTATCAAATCGACCAAAGAAAATGTCCGCGACAAAGCATACGACACTTTGGTGGCTATCTTGACTAATTCGTTGCCTAATGTTCTGGTGAAAGACACCATCAAGATCACTGACGAGATATTGAAAACATTGAAGGGCACCGCTAACACAGACAGCAAAACTCTTCTTGCTAGAAGCATCAAGCACTTGCCCATCGCCAATGACGAGGCTGCTGCCAAAACGATTCTGAGTATTCTTCCTCTTACAGTAAAGGAGCTGAACGAAGGTATTCTTACGCCAATGGTGGAACTTCTCACAGCAACATACCTCCGTCTGCTTAAAGAGGGTTGGAATGTGGAAGGAAACGACAAGATCGAAGCTCAATTTAAGTCTGGCTTGGAGCATGCAAAACTTCCACTTCGGAAAGTATGGACAATTGAATTTGGTCAATTTCTTGCCTCCAACCTGAAGTATGCCCAGATCGACCTAGTGGTGTCATTTTTCTCCAAAATTTACCCCTCGTTATTGAAGTCCCTTGACGAGGCCATCAAGTCGCCTTTGTTGACCGTCACCAATAAGGGAATCTCCTGCGCTTACGTGTGCGTGGTGATGAGCAAGTTGTTTCAAAACAAACTTGATGTTGATACCCAGAAAGTGTTTGTCGGTCCACTCGCGGATTCCGACGACAAGTTCTCCGTTTTGGTGAGTCCAAACGTCATTTCGAAGTTGGTGGGTGTGGACCAACAGTGGTGTTTGCGTAGTTTGATCGCAAGCTTTGACTGTGTCCGCGACGTTTCTTCCTCTTGCTCGGAATCCCTCGGTATTGCCTATTTGTACTTCACCACCTCGTCCAACGTCTCTTATTCTACGAGAATCGAGGCTTTGGAGGGAATCAAGACGTTATTAGATTTTGATGGAGAACAGGCCAGCAATGCTCTTCTCTGTGGTATTCAGTACATTGTTCGCTCAGAAGGAGCAGACACTGAGCTCAACTTTTCCTTGAAACATTTAGCTCCAGTGTTCAACTTGCTCACCCAAGTTTCTGACAAACTGTTGGCCACGAAGAACTTGCTTGCACTTATCTCCTTTGCACATCATCCAGCTATTTCTGTTAAGGAAAAGTGGATTGGTTTGGCATTGAGAGCTTCCGTCGATCCTCACCAGGTCATTGAGAGCTCGATAGATGAAATTCTCAACACTCTCTCCAACGAGCTCTCCATTGTCGATTCTTCCAGCAAGTCTTTCGAAGCCGCATGCTCAGCATTTTCTACCATCGGATTCGTCAACCCCGAAGTTGCTGCTCCAGCTTTCGCCACCTATTTGGATAAAGAATTGGACGTGGACAGCCTCAGGAGTATCGATGCAACCTCCATTGCGATCTGGAAAGCCCCTGAAGGTGAGATGGTTGTGGATGTGTTGAACTCGAAGCCAAAGAAGGCAGAGGACAAGAACTCCAAAGACTACCAGACGAGGAAATGGGAGGAAAGCTTGAAGAAAGAAATCGCACATAAGAACAAAGGTGCTTCCAAGAAATTAACTAAGGAAGAGCAAGTTCTTGTTAACGAGCAGCTTTCCAAGGAGTCTGGAATCCGTACCGAAGTTGCTAATACCGTAAAGCAATTCACCACTGCTTTCCATTTGATAAGAGAATTGACCTCGGGGCAAAGTAGACATCTCAATTCTCATGAGAACCAGTGGTTTTTGATTGCAGTGGTGAAGATGTTGGAAGCTTTGAAGTTGTCGGTGTCTGGTGAACTTTTTGGCGACTTTGGTGCCTCCACATTCATCGCTGCCTCAAATGCTCTTACAGACAGATTGGGAGCTTTGAAGGAGATCACCGGAGTAGCGATTTTGCGAATCAACGATGTGGAAAGTGTGCCTGAGAATTACACAGAAATTCCCTTCTTGAGTATGATCAGCAGAGTCTTGTTCAGAATCAAGATCTTGGCTGATGAATACTTAGACTTGACGTCGTTCATCTACATTTTGCCTTTGATTACCAAGGCTTTGGAGGTCGGAAAGGCTGTTGCCATCAAGAACTCCAAGAAGCAAGTGGTGACGTCGGAGTTTTCTAACGAGGACCCGGAAGAGGAGAATCTCTCGTTGGCCATCGATATCGTCTCTTCCGAGGCTGTGCTTGAAGATGTTTCTATTCCCAGAAAGCAGATTCTCGAACTGTTGATCTCGTTAATGAAGATCCCCACCAAGGCTAAAATGGCCAAGGAGTGTTTTCTCACCGTTTGCCAACAGATATCCGTTAACGTTCTTCATGATGACTTAACATTGTTGATGGAAAACTTGGTCATCCCTGATGCCTTTGTCAAGCACGCCATTCTTCAAGGCTTGGACTCCGAATTCGACTTGACCGACGAAATGAACTACTCAGATGAGATCTGGATCGTCATTCACGACAATGATGACAGTATTGCCGAGATTGCAAAAACCATTTGGGGCGACAATGACTTTTCTGTTGTTGGAGATGCTCCTAGTAGACTTTTGAAATTTGTTTCTGACGAAGATGCTGGTATGCGTTTGACTGTTGCCAAGTCGATTGTTGCTGCTGTAAGCCTGTTGCAAGAGTCCAATTCGTCCATAGTAGACTCCACCTTGGATGAGTTACTTACGTTGTACTACAAGATGGAAGTACCTGCGCCTCCTCAATTGGACAAGTTTGGTTTGGCCATCAAGAGTCATTCTACTCCAAAGGACGAGTGGGAAGCCAGATCGACAATTGCATTGGCATTAAAACTTTTGGGACCTCTTTTCAACACCGAAGAACAGATTACCAAGGTTTTCCAATTCTTGGTCGAAAGAGAAACCTTGGGAGACAAGGAAGATTTGGTCTCGCAGGAGCTTTTGGACGCCGGAGTGGAAATCATCAAGACTCACGGACTAAACTACGTGGAGAACTTAATTCCAGTTTTCGAGAAGTGTTTGGGTCAACAAGACAAGGCATCCAAGAAGCAAGACAGAATCAGAGAGCTGGTGATTATTTTGTATGGATCCTTGGGTCGCCACTTGGATGCTTCCGACCAAAGATTGTCCTTCATCGTTGACCGTTTGCTTGCTACTCTCGACACACCTTCGGAAGATGTCCAGTATGCTGTTTCTGAATGTATTGTACCATTGGTGAAATCCATCGAGCCTCAATTGCAAGATCACCTCGATGCTCTCTTTGAGAAGCTCTGGAATGACTCCAAGTTGGCCGTCAGAAAAGGTGCAGCCTACGGTATTGCTGGTTTAGTGAAAGGTTCTGGTATCAAATCGTTGTTTGCCAACGACGTCATGAGAAACATCACCACTGCTGCAGACGATAAAAGGAACGAGCACATGAGAGAAGGTGTCTCGTTTGTTCTCGACTGCTTGTCGCAGAGTTTGGGTCCATTGTTCGAGCCTTACGTTATCGAGGTGTTGCCAATTATATTGAAATTCTTGGGTGATCCTAGTCCTCAGGTCCGTGAGGCCACCGATATGGCCACTAAGCAGATCATGAAGGCTACTACCAGTTACGGTGTAAAGAAGTTGATTCCTCTTGCTATCAGCAACTTGGACGACATTGCTTGGCGGTCCAAGAAGGGCTCTGTGGAGTTGCTTGGATCCATGGCTTATCTTGATCCAACGCAATTGTCTGCATCGTTGTCAGCTATTGTTCCCGAAATTGTTGGTGTGTTGAACGACTCCCACAAGGAAGTCAGAAAGGCTGCCGACCAGTCGTTGAAGAGGTTCGGAGAAGTGATCCGTAATCCCGAGATTCAGGCCATTGTTCCTGATTTGATCAGGGCCATTGGCGATCCAACGGATTACACCGAGGACGCATTGGACAAGTTGATCAAGACGCAGTTTGTGCATTACATCGACGGTCCATCGTTGGCTCTTATTATTCACGTCATTCACAGAGGAATGAGAGAGAGATCGGCTTTGACTAAGAAAAAGGCGTGTCAGATCGTTGGAAACATGGCCATTTTGGTCGACAGAAAGGACCTTCTTCCCTACTTGTCCTCATTGGTTGGAGAATTGGAAGTTGCCATGGTGGATCCAGTTCCTGCAACCAGATCTACTGCTGCTAGAGCGTTGGGGTCGTTGGTGGAGAGACTCGGAGAGGAACAGTTGCCAGACTTGATTCCAAAGCTTTTGGCCACATTGAACGATCTGTCCAAAGCCGGAGACAGACTTGGATCTGCACAGGCTCTCGCAGAGGTCATCAGTGGTTTGGGACTCTCCAAGTTGGACGAAATGTTGCCAAACATCTTGTCGTCAGCCCAGTCTATGTACTCGCACGTTCGTGCCGGTTTTATGCCTTTGCTCTTGTACTTACCAGTCTGTTTCGGGTCTCAATTTGCTCCTTATTTGACCAGTATTATCCCTCCGATTTTGTCTGGATTGGCTGATACCGATGAAGAGATTCGTGAAACGGCATTGAGAGCAGGTAGATTGATAGTCAAGAACTACGCCAACAAGGCAATCGACTTGTTGCTTCCCGAGTTGGAGATTGGATTATCCGATTCTTCCTACAGAATCCGTCTTTCCTCGGTCGAACTTACTGGTGACTTATTGTTCCAGGTTACTGGTATTTCTGGCAAGAACGAGCTTACTGAGGAACAAGTGGAAGTCAACAAATCGCTTGTGGAGGTATTGGGACAGGATCGCCGTGACCGCATCTTGGCTGCGTTGTTTGTTTCTCGTTCCGATGTTACTAGTGTGGTTCGTGTTGCCGCCATCGATATCTGGAAGGCATTGGTGGCCAACACGCCAAGAACAGTCAAGGAAATTATTCCAGCATTGACCCAGATCATTGTTAGACGTTTAGCATCCAGTGACGAAACCCACAGAACCATTGCTGCCGCCACTCTTGGGGATGTTGTCCGCAGAGTTGGAGCCAATGCACTTGCACAGTTGTTGCCAACTTTGGAGGAATCTCTCGTTTCCAGCGACACAGATGCTAAACAGGGTATTTGTATTGCTGTTACTGCATTGATCGACTCTGCTACCGAAACCGCTTTGATCAATTATCAGGGCATTTTCATCAAGATCATCCGCGACGCTTTGGTGGACCCATCTTCTGGAGTCAGAGAGGCTGCTGCGCAAGCATTTGAGGCTCTTCAAGAAAAATTGGGAAAGGTTGTCATCGACGAGGTGTTGCCTCCATTGTTGAACATGTTGGAGTCGGACGATTCAGAGAATGCCTTGTTGGCCTTGCAAGATATCATGGCCAAGAAGTCCGATGTCATTTTCCCAATTTTGATTCCAACGTTGTTGACCCCTCCTATCGATGTGTTCAAGGTCAAGGCACTTTCCTCTCTTGCCTCAGTGGCTGGGTCTGCTTTGTACAGTCGATTGGGGTCTATTATCAACACTTTGCTCCAGGCTGTTATTGATGCTAAGAACGGAACACCTGAAGAGCAGACCGAGGTCAAGGAAGCCTTCGATAAGATTTTGTTGTCTATTGACGATGAAGCTGGAGTTCACCCCGTGATGCTGCAGTTGATGTCGTTGATCAAGCATCAAGATCCAGTGAAGAGAGCTGCCATTTGCGACCGGCTTGGAGTTTTCTTTGCAAACACCACGCTCGATTACTCGATTTACGTTCAGGATCTTGTTTCACAATTTATTTTGTCGCTTGGTGACAAGGACGAGGACGTGGTCAAGGGAGTGTTTGAGGCTTTGAGCTCGTTGATCAAGGCTCAGGATAAGCAGTCGTTGGAGAAGCTTGTCAAGCCAGCACACCAGGCATTGTCTATTGCCGGAGTTAAAGGCGAAGAATTGCCAGGATTTGCACTTCCGAAGGGCCCAAGCTGTATCTTGCCGGTGTTTTCTCACGGTTTGATGTATGGTTCCAGCGACCAAAAGGAGTTGTCTGCTTTATCCATTGCTGATATTATCGACAGAACACCCGCAGCCAACTTGAAGCCGTTTGCTACCACCATCACCGGTCCATTGATCCGTGTTATTGGAGAACGTGTTTCGTCCGATATCAAGTCGGCTATTTTGACTGCGTTGACCAACTTGTTGTTGAAGATTCCTCAGTTCTTGAGACCTTTTATTCCCCAGCTTCAGCGTACGTTCGTACGTTCGTTGTCGGATCCATCCAACGAGAAATTGAGAAACGGTGCTGTTACCGCTTTAGGAGTGTTGATTGAGTTCCAGCCACGAGTAGACTCGTTGGTGACTGAATTGGTCACCACTGCCAAAACCACCGAGGATCACGCCATCAAGAACACCATGTTGAAGGCGATGTTGCAGGTGATTGTCAAGGGTGGAAAGAATATGAGTGTGGCCTCCAAGGCTGCTATTATGACCATGGTGGAGGAAGAGATCTCCTCGGTGAGCGAGAAGTCTGCGGTTTCCTACGCCAGATTGGTTGGTTCGTTATCGCAGGTGTTGTCCACAGAGGAGGCTGCCAATATCTTGAAAACAAAAATCTTGAACAAGCGTCGTGATGAAAACGAGTTGAAGTTTGCTATTTTGTCTGTAAACTCCTTCTTGAAGGAAGCACCTTCGCATATTTTCGACACTGGTTTGCTTGAAGAAGTCACCAGTCTTATAATTGACTGCTGTGCTTCCACTGTTCCATACATTAGCGATAACGCCGCCGTTTCCGTAGGTAAGCTCTTGTTGTTGCTGGGAGAAACATGTTCTCCACACCAGACTAGCAACTTAAGGTCACTGACGCCGTTTGAGATTCCAGAAGAGTTGGTGACTAGACTTGTTGAACAGCTTTCCAAGTCTGCCATTCAACCCGTTTCGAATTCTGCTGATACTAGAAGATTATGCTTGGTTGTGATCAGAACCGTGGCAAGATTCAAGTACGAGACCATCATCAAGCCTCACTGGGATGTTTTGGTTCCTTCTGTTTTCACATGTTTGAGAGATGGAGTTATTCCTATCAGATTGGCTGCGGAAAAGGCATATTTGGCAGTGTTCAACTTGGTGGAAGATGCTGAACAGAAAGACTTTGTGCTGTGGTTTGAGGTTGCTTCTAAGGGTACTATCTCCACCATTCTTGGTGCTAGCATCCAGCCTAGATCAGTGGGCGATTACACCAAAAGAGTGGCTACGAGATTAGCGAATGTGGAAAGAGAGAGATTGGAGGCTGGAGGAGATGAGGAAGCGATGTTCAGTGACCGATTCGAAGACGAAAAGGAGGTTTGGGCCGTAGGCGGAGTTTGAGAGAGTTAGAAGAACAAATAAAAATAGAGAGTTAATAAACCATGCATGATATATTACCAATATTAGTTATTACCGAGGCACTGGAGAATTGCAACTCTATAAACGTCTTTGATGAGGAGTTCTGGTCTAGTTCTGTCCTCTAATTGAATATCTTCCGTGCCGACACCTGGACGGACATCAGGCGTCATCTATTACACTAATCTTCAAGCATCTTCTTGAATTGACCGCTTGTGCCTGAACTGCTCGACATTGTCCGACGTACGCCAGGTGGTTCATGGTGGGTAATTGCGTTTGTCATAGAAAGATTCTTTGGCAACCCCAACTTTAAGCTTCGTAATGGTGGTAAATTTGTTGATGACTGCGAAGGCAGTTGATCAATATCCATCGCAAAACCACCGGGTGATTTCGGAACCTCGGACGTGCTTGATGAAGGTGGAGTTTTGTTCATTTGCCTTGGAATGCTAGGTGGAACACCAGCTCTTTCGGGTTGAACTGGTGCCGAGGACGGATTGGCGCCGCTAGAGCCAGTCGGAGTCATGAAAAAGCTCGTCAAATTGGTAGATGAATTGTTGGCCGACATGATCGGAGTGTTAGTCAGTGAGAGACCAAGGACGGGAGAGTTAGGTATGGTGAAATTTTGGGTAGGAGAGTTTGGCCTGCTCTTTTTCAATTTTTGCTGCACGTAATCCAAGTCGCTGTCCTCCATGATATGTGTTCTTGTCGGCGTTGGCCGTTGCACCCATGGAGTTAATGGAGTCATCTTTTGGAGCGTCAGAAGGGTATTGAACGGCGGTTTGCCCGAGTTCGAGAGGGTCGTATAACTACTGTTCTTGCTGGACACAAGAGCCACGTTGGACAAGTAATGCAAGTTGTTCAGCGACGTCGACGCACCAAAGCCAAATTTGGCAAGCTTACCGGAGTTGAAGTAGTCTGTGAGCGAAGGAAGTGACTTGGAATTTGTTGGCACCGCCAGGCCCGGAGTGTTTGGTTGTGTGTGGGAGCTAGATTTCTCCAACACCTTCAACTCCTCGGTGGCCGCGGAGGCCAAAATGTCGATGTTCATAGTGGAATGAGAGCCGGTCCCTAACGTCGGTCTTGCAGGGACGTCCTCTTTCACCTTGGAGATAGAGGGCACGTCGGATGGAGGCAGCCCCACCAAGGTATCGGGAGACTTTTTTACTTGCATCTCGGCAATCGACGCCGTCGACGACGCCGCCGACGAAGACGACGAGTGATGCAGATTTGTTTTTACGTTCGCAGAGGCGGTGGGAGACGACGCATCCGTCGTATACGACGAAGACAGCGGCTGCACAGCGGAGGGTGTGGGGACATTTGAAGATTCAGACGACACCGGCGGACGCGACACCTGTGGATCGAAAACCAGCAGTCTCGGGAGCGTGGGAGACAGCGGCAGCAACCCCGAGCCTCGGGGCGTAACCGACATGGGGGTGCCCCCCACTTTGGACAAGTTCTTATTGCGGCGAGAATTTGGATTTGTATGGATTCGGGAATGTCTGGTGAGCTCGTCGGACCGCGAGAACCTCTTGTTGCACCCTGGAAATGAGCAAGAATGCGGTTTCTCCCCCGTGTGGGTTCTGATGTGGCGGGTCTGGTGCTCGAGCCGATGGAAGGCCTTGTCGCACATCGGACATTTGTATGGTCTAGTAGTGGAGTCCTTGCGTTTGGGCTCAGGTTTGGCGGACATCATGGTGTGGAGGGAGGGAGGGCGGAGGTGCCGTGCAGATTCACTTTTCAAAGACTGCGATCGGGATACGGACGAAGCTTCAGGGAGGTGTAGGGAAAAAGTATGGGGTAAGGAAAAAACTCCTCCGGAATCCTGAATGAATCCGCACGATGGGAGTGTACTGAGGAAAAGCGGAGAAATTGTGAGGTGGGGTGTGCAGACAGCGGGAGAATTTGAGAGCCGGCAACAAATGAAGCAGGAGAGAACGAGTCCAGTGTTGGGACGGGAGGAGGGGCCAAGGGAAGGGGCCAAGGGAAGGGGAGGATTCGGAAACGCAAAATGGAAAAACGCTTTTGCTCGGAGATTCCAAATTCCTCTACTTCCACAATCCACATCGTCGTATCTCCCAGTTGTAACGTCCATGCGATAAGCGTGGGGGAAAATCTGTGGTGGGGCAACTCGATCGGAGTGCGAGAAATGATCGATAACCTTGTGGGCAGGTATCAGATCCGAAAGCGGAGAGTGGTTCCTCACTGCATGGCCCCTAATCAGTCGTCTAATATTGTTGGTGATTTCCCCAATCTGCCCCAGTTTCGGCACCATTTGGCATGCCTCAGTGCCCAAATCCATACACCGACTGGTTCGTACCCTCGCATGGTTCGTGAGCCCTCGCATGGCTGCACAATAGGTTGCAACTCTTGGCCCAGAAAGCCCACCCTGGAGCCTGCATCATGGAGGTTGAGTGAAGTATTTTATTGTCTTGTTTCTGGTGGCGATATTTGGGAAGGGGAGTTGGACGGGGAGTTGGATGGGGAATTTCGACTTTTTCCAAGAGTTGTTCCATCCGGCGGAGGTGTTCCACACAGGCACTCCTGTAGTTCTCTGCGGCTGTATAGTGCATCTCCAATCGCAGGACTCGATGGCGAAATGCGACAGTTTCCGAAACGAGGATGATCAGATAAGGCAACGAACAAGAATGTGATGGATGGTCGGCATAGAGACAAATCATAAGAGTAGGGACAGTAGCATGTGTTGCCAGGATGATTTTTTTCTGCATGTGTTTTCGAATCTGAAGAATTGCCAACTTGGGAAGTTCAATCCTGAATCAGTGGAGTTGCCAGTATGAGCAATAGGAGGTGGATCTAAAGGAAAAACGGCTAGAATGGAATGAACGAAGAAGCGATAAAAAATATTTTTTGATCATTGGCGGAATTTGGCAATATGACAGAATCAAATAGTGACAGAATCAAATAATGTGACAGAATCAAATAATGTGACAAAATCATTCAACAATGTGAATGATGATCTCGCTGTACAGCCAGTTCCATCCACTGTAAGATACCTTACGACAAGGCTGTAACGAGGTGCTTCAATGGTACTGGTGCAATTGTTGAGATCTGCACATTCTGTCATGGCCAGAGTTCTAGTCTATCTTGTTAGGCAACCCCGGCGACTCATGATATGTGGTAAGATATTGATGCATAGACGGCAAGACAGAAGTATTAAGGACAAGAAACGAGAAGGAACCATGCGAAAGGAGAAGAAACCATGCTCTTCTCGTTGTTGTGCTTGACTACTCCAATCACGAAGAAGAGTTGATAGTTTCTTTCCGATCTTCTCGTTGAGGAGGATCTGGCACGAGGTTATTGCTAATCTGAATGAACCTTTGCACAACTCCATCAAAAAGTTTTGATCCTCCAAAAGTTATTTTAGAATGGCAGTTGATGATCAGTTCTGTGTTGGTTCTTCTGCTTTCACCCTCTTTTCTTCTCTCTCTTCCAGAACCAATTTCTTGTAGTTGGAGTCATTCATGTGAACTCATAACCTTGAAGATCTGTCTTGTCCTCCGACTACGGTAAAGCTCCGGTAATCGTAATCTCAGTATCAGTGACGAAGGCATCACTGAACACTGTCCATTCGATGTACAACTTTGAGCACAGTTTTTTGATTCGTCAACGACAGCTCCGTTATAGAGGAATAAGATTGCAAAAATAGCTGGATGTACTTCCGATATCTAAGAATATCGCCAAAGAGGAATGCCCGCATTGGAGTTGAATTCACATCTTCTAGTTGGTGTTCACCAAGGCCCTCAAAACCACCACGATTCTGGCGTTAGATCTGAGAAGCTTCGAATACATGAATAATTAAAGTAAGTGATTTTTCTTAAGAGGGCATCTCACATCAAAACTTAGATGACCAATTTTTTCCAGAAGAATTGGCCAATTGAACTTGGTTTGTTCTTGTTCTTGTTCTTGTTCTTGTTCTTGTTCTTGCTCTTGTTCTTGTTATTTTCTCTCCTCTTCTCTCTCCTCTTCCCTTCTACATTCAATCTACTCGTTTTCCTAACATTATTCCATATCCTTTTTCCTAAGTTCTCATTTTAATCCACTCTTTTCTTCCCACCAACTCACTTTTTGCAGCCGCGCTCAATTCCTTACTACTCGTCTTTGCCACAATCAGACAAAAATATCCACTTTCCTCCTCCCCAGCGATTACAATGACAGAATTCACCTCTTCTAAAAATCCCACTCTTCCCACAAATACTGACTTGGGAAAATCACCCACCCTGCCCCCTGAAATCGACAATGAAAACGATAAAGAGAATATCCACCCAATTGCCCCAAAAACAACCGCCTCTTCCAAAGTCAAACCTTCATCCTGTGTTTTCGTAGCAAGCCTTCGGGCGTCTGAATCCGACGACAACCTTTGCCGTTCGGTAACGGCCCATTTTTCCAAGTTTGGTTCGTTGATCTCTGTGAAAGTATTGAGAGATCCTGCTAACCGCCCCTACGCTTTTGTTCAGTATTCAAACGACGAGGATTGTAGAAGCGCCATCGAGCTTGGCCACAATTCCATATTGTCCGGGAGACGGTTGAGATGCGAGGCTGCCAAGGTTAACAGAACGTTATTTTTGGCTGCTCCCAACCCCATGTCCTTGTCGGAAGTGGAGAAGAAGATGTCTGAATTTGGCGAGACCGAGCTCATTGTAGCCAGCTCTGGTAATGGTCAGGTTATCTCCGACTTGCTGTCGGTTGCAGTTTCGAACCTCAATTGGTTTGTTAAGTATTGCTACCGTGATGATGCTATCCGGGCTTTTGCCAGCATAACCGAGGATGAGGAGTTCAGCGTGGAATGGGCGAAAAATATCGATGACACCAGTTCTGATGCGCCTAAAATCGATAAGCTTTCCATTTACGTGGGCCAATTGGCTAGTAATGTTACTGAGAGTGACCTCAGGAACCATTTCTCTGCGAATGGCGAGATCGAAGAGGTATTAATTAAAGCCAAGCCTAGCTCGGCGTTTGCGTTCATTTCATTCCGCCTGGAGGAGGCTGCTGCCAGTGCTGTTGCTAGAGAGAACCACTCCATGTTCATGAATAGAACAATTCATGTTCAGTATAAAGAGGTGACATCAAGGAACATCACTCGAGTCATACTTTCGCCCCGAACACCCATTGCGTTGGCTCCTCCTCCTATTAATGTTAGACGAAGACATGTCCCATTTGAAGCTGCCTACATCCCTCACGATAGTTATGGTAGGTGGGAGCGCAACAATGGTGCTGGTCACAATGTCGCTTCAGGATTATCACCAGGGAGTAACAGGATTCTTAGAGAAACTGCCTTCATACCAAATTACAGGCAGCGCAACTACATGGCCAGCGAAAAGTTTGTTACTCCCAGAATCCCCGGCATGAGGGCCCACATGACTGAAGGAAAGTTTGTCCCTTACTCAAATCGTCCAAAAAGGCACTTTGGATCAAGAATAGGAAGTCCGGGAATTCCACAGGAGGGAACTCCTCGTGATTTCATCCGTCAGAACCAAAAGTATTCTTCCCAAACAAGTAGCTCAGGTGACAAGCATCCGTTGGAGGTCCAAGAGACCAGCAACAACACAAAATAAATGGTTTGGAGGTGCATACGGGTTGATGGCTATGAAATATTGGCATCTATGATGAATATGTTAAGTAATGTGTAATGTTGATCTGCTGCTCTACAGGCATAGATGTGCTCTACCGCATATAGTTCTACAGGCATACATTAGTTGTACATGCCTATACATGCGTGGGGAAATTAGTGCGATTCAAAGTGAGAAACCTAGTGATTGATACCAACCATGCCTTGCTGCTCCTTATTCAAACTTGCACAGGAGGTCTCTCCAAACAAAGAAGCTCCACAGAAACTATCCATAACTCCCGAGCAATTGTCCAATCTTCCCGTCCAAAACTATGATTCCTTATACGAACTTGACCCCAACCAAGAGGTTCTAAACTCCAGACCATGGAGATATCTGCCCAAATACTTTACCCAGGTGCTCATATCTGCCCTTGCATTATTGAAAATGAATGTTCATGCCAAAGTTGGCGGCTCCATCGAGGTGATGGGGATGCTTACTGGTAAAATTGTCCGCAACACCATAGTGGTCATGGATGTCTACTCGTTGCCGGTTGAGGGAACAGAAACCAGAGTCAATGCACAAAATGAAGCCTACGAGTACATGGTACAATACTTGGATTTACTCAAGAGTGTTGGAAGGCAAGAGCATATTGTAGGTTGGTACCATTCTCATCCCGGATACGGCTGCTGGTTGAGCGGAATTGATGTGGCAACGCAAAGTTTGAATCAAAATTTCCAAGATCCGTACTTGGCAATTGTGGTTGATCCCATTCTGACGGTAAACCAGGGCAAAGTAGAGATTGGAGCCTTTCGTACCTACCCCATTGGGTACGTTCCAAGTAAGAAGTCCGACGTTGTCGTGGATACGGGACATATCAAGTCCAAGAGTAAAAAGCATGATTTTGGAGTCCATGCGGAGCAATACTACTCGCTCGATATCAAGCTCTTCAAGAGTTCTGGAGATGAACCGTTAATCGATGCCATTCTCAACAAATCGTGGGTATCCAATCTTCTACAAGCTACTACGTCTCAACATGAGTATGATAAGAGACTAGCACTCAAAGTGGATGCGTTGCTTGCAGTCAAGAAAGAAAAGTTGATGCCTCTGTACAGACGGAACTTGGCCAGATTCGGTGCCTCGTTTGAAGAATCTGTCACGAGGACAGCAGAATACAACGAATCACCAGCAGACTTGACGGATATCGAAGACCGGATGTCGATAGAAGGGTCCGTTCCCCCTGCCTATGGTAGCGATGATGAAGACGACGGAGATGATTATGATGATGAGGAAGAAGATGAAGTCGACATTGTTAAGGAAGATTCGCAACAACAGAGTGCCTTGGCCATGCAAGATGATAGGAATGACAAGAAGCGGGGGCTTCGGCCATCGTCTGTGGACTCGAATCTCTACTTTGACTCTAGAAGTTCTGGAACAAGAAAACGATTTGCTACGGGAGGACATACTGCGCTCAGCAATGAGTTCAAATTCAAGATGCAGACAGCACAGTCAGAGCTCAAGCAGCAGTTGAGAAGTGTTCTGAAGGTTGGGCATTGCGAGCTTGTGCAGATGATATCGAATCAGACCCGTCGTCGAGTTTTTGGGGGGTTTGAACAGAGAAACGGTGCTGAAGAGTTAGGATTCACGGAACCGACCAGTTTGCCAGAGTAGGGGACATCTGATACAGTCACAATTAGTGAAGGAATTGGGGCAGTCATCGCAACTGCCTTACCCAATTCAGAGAGAAACAACCTGTAAGTTCCAAAGCTTCAGTATGTCTCGTCCAAATGTTAAGTCAAGCGTGACCAGTTACCGATATTGAAGTGGAGGGTCGATGCATATGTTTGCTTGAAATCGGAATTTGGCCCATACTCTGTGTCTTTAGCTGCTGCCTCCCACAAAAGTATGCAATGTGCTAGATACTACTTGGATTTCTGTCACGCTACAGTTATACAAGTGAAGATTCCTTCATTGGGTACGTGGCGATTCTTCCATTATATGATGATTCCTCCATTACATTTTTGGTGGCTCTTGCATTACATTATGGCGGCTCTTGCATTACATTATGGTGGCTCCTCTAAAAGGTGGTGGTTTCTCTATGGTTGCAAAACGCAGGAGACATTCTGAGGTGAAGGATCCCAACACGGATGTGCAAAACGTACGAAACCTTATCGAAATCCAATAAAGGATTCTCGACTCTAATTTCCTGCTCCACAGTATCCATATCACCATCCTAAAACTTCAACTTCTTCTTTCCCTTCCATATGAGTTTGCAGATCGTCTCAGGCGTGTATGCATCACAGCTTCCTCACAAGATGTCTGCACATTCCATACAAGTTTCTGTACATTTACGTGTACGGCGCCGCACCTTGCCTTCGTTCAACATCTTTCCTTCAATTATTCTTCAACACTAGGAGATCCTTCCAAGCAGTTGACAATTTCCACAAGTACTTTCCACCTCAAGATTTGGCATCTATTCGTGTGACCTCACCCACCCTCCAGAGTATTTTTCCTACATTGTTAGCTTTTCTGCCGATCCTGTCTTCTACCCATCTCAAAACTGCGGTCCTACATCGCATCTTACATTTTTTCCTATTAGCTTCGAGCCCATCTCCGCAGCTCCACAACTTCCACTATGTCGAACCCGTTAGTGGAGCGGATCCTTAGCAACCCGCTCTCTTTTGTTGCCGCCAAAAATCCCGAAAGAGAGGCTCACACCGAAAAGCCTGCTAGCTACATTGTGCTCACTAAGAAATCCCACAAGTCGCCAGAATTGCCTGCAATGATTCGGAAAAAGCCAGTCAAGGCGGAACAGAGAAAGCCGCAATCCATGGCGGAGGCTATTGCTGCGTACACGGGCCGCATGTACTTGACGAAAGCAGAAAAGAAGCGAAACACTCCGAAACCCGTGAACGTGGTGGGGTCGGAATCGTCGGGCGAGTCCCAATACGAATCGGCATCGGAATTTCAGACTGATTCGTCGTTTCAAGGTTTCCGCAGCTCCAGCGAAGAGAGAGAAAGTGGAAAGGAGAGTGAGAGGGACATGAAGGTGCGAATTGGTGACGATAGTGATCGCGACGATGAGGAATCTGAAGATTCTGAAGACTCTGAGGAGACTGAAGAGAGTGAAGAGCCCGACGGAAGCAATTACGATTCCAAGGATACTGAGAGTGAGCCCATAAATGAGCCGAAAAATGAGCTCATTGAGAATGAAAATAAGTCCGGAGACATTGAAGACTCTGAGGACTTGGGTACGCCAGTGGATTTAGCCGGGAACCAAACTAATGTGCAATTGGATGACGAAGATGACGAAGACGAAACTTTCGAAGACGAAGACGACAACGACGACGATGATGAATCTAGCTCGGAGGATGCTGATGACGAAGACTTCGAAACTTCCGATAATGCTGACACTAGCAGCATGACCCCGGAAAGCTTGATGCAGCAGAAAGAAGAGCTCCTCAAAGATGCAAGCCGAGCTCTTCCAAACACCTCTAAGGCACAATCGTTGTCTCCACCTGCCGAGCAGCCCGTTTCTGATACTCCCCTGGACCATTATGGCCTTCAAGACGATTCAGAGCCCTCAAAGTCCTCCAGAATCTCCAAAAGCTGGAACCAGAACGAAAAGTCCCTAAAACCAGTTGGGCTTTTGAACTTTGGAGTCACTTGCTACATGAACTCTGCCATCCAAACTATGGTACATATTCCTGCCGTCCAACATTACTTGCAAGAAGTCCACGCAGGCAAACATGCCGAGTTGAAGCCCAGATCGGTCACCCACACGCTTGCAGCAGTTTCTGCCAAGATGTGGACGGTCGAAACCGGTCGCAACGGAGCCCGCAAGTATGTCAATCCCAAGAAAATTGTCCAGCGATTGGAGGACATCAACTGCACGATGAGCGAGTGGCAACAGGAGGACTCCCACGAGTATTTCATGAGCTTAATGTCTCGGTTGCAGGAGGACTCGACACCCAAGGGCAGAAAGTTGAACGAGTCCATCATTTACTATATTTTTGGTGGGGTATTGGACCAGGAAGTCATTTGTCAGACCTGCCACACCGTCAGCAGAACAAAGCAGGAGTTGTATGATGTCTCGCTCGGACTCAATAAGCGTAAGATGCCCGACGATGAGAATGCTCCTGCCACCAGATATACCATGGAGAAGAGCATCCGCGACTTCTTTGGAACAGAAACCATCAAGATCGATAAGAATGATGCCTCCAGTGGCTACTACTGCGAGAAGTGCAAAAAGCGTACGGTGGCCACCAAGAAGTCGACCATCGAAAAGAGCCCAGAGACCCTCATGGTGCACTTGAAGCGATTTAAGTTCAATGGTAACTCGCTGTCTAAAGTCAAGCAACCCATCGTGTACCTGAAATATCTTGATTTGGGACCATATACGTCGCACAACGAGGCTTCCAAGTATCAGCTCATGTCAGTGATTGTTCATGAAGGTCGTTCAATTCTGTCGGGCCACTACATTGCTCATTGTCTCCAGCCAGACGGCAGTTGGTCGACTTACGACGACGAGTATATTAATAAGATCGACGAGCGGGCAGCTTTGAGCGATCCTTCAGCATACTGCTTGGTGTACACCAAGCTTACACCGAAGAATAAGAGGCGGAGAACTGAGGCGAATGGTACGAAGAGAGCAAGGTTAGAATAGCATTCATTAATACAAGCATAAAGGTAAAACGGGGAGATAGGAATGTATATTGTACAATGGAATCTTCTTGATGGAATGGATCTTAAGAGAATGGATCTTGATAGAATCTTGCAGTGGAATTGCCAAGTAGAATCGAAATCGGCCTCACTACGATCATGCACATTAATTGTTATATTAGAGGAGAAACAGTATAAATAGAAACCAACCAACCAGAGATAGCCATGACCTTGACGAATTTCGTCGTTCCATATAGTGAGATAGAGATAGAGAGAGGGTATAGAGAGAGAGGGGTGAGAGAGAGATTGAGAGGAAAAGAGGGAGAAGCAATGAGTAAAAGAGGCAGGTCTATGCGTCCACAAATATATCAGCCTCGTCTTGTTCATCAAACTCATCCATATCCTTGAAATATCGCTGCCGACTCAATGCATGAGCTATACCTTCACGGAAGTTGGGAACTGAGTAGCGCTTGGCGCAAATATCGTGGTCCCGGCTATCTGTAGAGAAACGCATCTCATTCTGATGCTTTCTGCGCAAAGAGCCGACAAAAGCTTCATCATCCAGAGACCCGTTGGAGACAGTACTGGCAGAGGAACGTCTGCGACGCAGCACTCTCGCCTGCTGCAAAAGGGCCGCAGTGTTGGTGTGATTGGGCACCTGCGAGATGAACTTCTTCTCGATAACATACTTGCCCTCCTTGTACGACTCCAGATGCTTGAACAGCTTCTTGTAGAGCCAGCCCAAGGTGGTGAGACACTGCAGGCAGTGAATCTTATTGATCAAATATACACCTGTCTTCATGGCAGTTTCCTGGTCGGATTCATCTGGCTGAACATTGATAAGCTTATCTACCAAGTAGGCATCACCCAGCAGGCCCCAGAACTTGTCGGAAAGCACCAAGCTGGACAAGCAGAGATGGGACAGACACTCGTTGCAAACAAAAATCATGGTATTGGAGGCGTCATACGAGGTGTTCTCGAAGAAGTCCGTGTGTTTTAACCCCATGGTTGCTTCAGGGACAAACGGACAGGACTGGCAGAAGGTGAGTCAGGTTGCGAAATAAATGGGGAAAGTCGAGCGAGGAACCACGGCTCGAAAATCGGCAACTCCAAAAGTGACAAAAGGTTCACAATCGGTGGGTCACTTCTGGTGGGGTATCACGCAATTTGATTACGGTGGCAGATTCAAGTAACTTAGTCGGACACCCTGGGGCAACCTGATAGCAGTGAGGTAGTGATCAGAAAGCTCCGCACTAATAGCTCAAGAAAGCAGTACTCAATAGTGAGGTCACAAGAAATAAGAATAGCGTAATGTTTCAGAGAGCCACACCGCACATTATATAGCAGCCTGAAATCGTAAAAGCGTAGCCGGAAAGGAAGCACGGATGAAGGACGGAGGCCGCAATAATGTATGGGGAGCTAGGTGCCCTTAACTATGGCGACATTTCCCCCATTGCGGAGAAAAGGCAATCATGAGGTAGAGGATTTGGGGTGACTGGCGACCGGTGGCGGGTCACCAATGGGGTCATGTCGAGTTGGGGACAGGGTTTTTGAGGAGACACTCTGGTGGCATGTCACCGTCCCTCCACGGGTTATCGTCAGGGGGGGCTCCGGAAGCGTAGGGCCACTGATGACACTGCCACGTGACCCATGCATGGGTGCCAGCTCCTGTCTCAACTGGCTCGCTCAACAACCTCCATTACTATGTACAGATGAGGTCAGGGCAGGCGGATGCAATTGGTGACATCCGAGCGGTGAACCTCTTTCTCGTTGATGAACTCTTTCTCATTGGTGAACCTCGTTGGTTAACCGAATCTCCTCCTTCTGGGCGGCCAGTCAATCAAGACTGTTACCACTTGTAGAATGGCTGCACCTTGAAGTTCAATGGCTCGTTGTTCAAGTACAGTCTGGGCCTGGCCAATGCGCGAGCCTGGTCCTTTTCCCACGCCAACCGTTGCTTGGTCTGGTCCGTCTTCAAGATTGCCTTCACATGGATGTATGGGTGCTCAATGATTCCGGTTCTTCCACGTCCCTTGATATCGGCTCTCTTGACCCACTGTCCGTCCGACCCCGTCCACAATGCCTGAATGTAGAGGCCGTCTTCGTTGTAGCCGCTGGCGCGCGCTTGTTCCAATCCGCGCTTCAATAATTTCTCCACCTCGGTGGACATTTTTTTGGGGTTAAAATGCAATTGGTTGATGGCGCTCTTGACGTTACTTCCGCGCACAAATCTGTTCACCAACGTTGCCTTCTTCATTGACGACTTGATACGGTAAGACTGCAAATAAATAGTGGGCTCCAACATGTCGATCTCGTCGCTGCTCAAACTCAACTTGAATGATTTGCCGGTGTCGGGATCGGCGACAATGTGGTTGTTTTTGAAGAAGCCGTTCTGGGCCACGTTCAACTCAAAGAGTTTTCTCTTCAAGGGGCTCACGTACTTGTCGGAGGCGATCTGGTTATTTTTGCCTTCTTCGGCGTAATATTCTTGCAACTTGGCGTCTGTTTGTGGCGTCACGTCGCTAGCCGCCACGGGAGTTTCTTGTTGGGGCTCGATTTGTTTACTTTCGGTAACATCTCCAAATAAACTGCCAGAGGCGGAATTTCTGGAGGAGAAAGAGAGGGGGCGTCCGGCAACGATGGACGAAGATGCTATTTGAGGTCGAAGGGCATTGCCGCTTCTGAAACGCCAGAAAGTGTTCCTAAGCATGATGATGAAGAAATGAGTATTGAAATTTGATGATTTTTTCTCCAGTAGGTGTGGGCGGCGCACGACCGGGCCACTGGTTACGGTAGAGAGATGAAGGCATTTAGTTACAGCTTCTCTTGTGGTATCTCTTGTGGATCTCATACAGAGTCTATTATTGTTTTGTTGGCGGTTGATACTTACTTCTTGAATTGTTGTTTTTGGGTTCGTGTGAGGGGTGTCTGATTATCTATCGGAACTCAAAGAAATCCTTGGAAGTCTCTAAATTAATGGAATTCGGCGGCTACATGCTGTCTTCGTCAGTCCCAGTCTTCATTTCTTGAATTTCTCCACTCTTGCTTCTTTCTTATTGTTTATTCAGTATGCAAAACCTAGTCGTCATAGCCAGCCAACGATGCGTCTCTCTCTCTCGTGGGCAATGGGTACACATTAGGAATAGGTGTGTGACTCTTGTAGAGGTACTTGTCTCTCAAAGGAGTGGCTAGCAAGAACAATGGAGCAGCAAGGCCCATTACAATGGAAAACACAAAATGAGGTTTGGTGTGGGCATGGTAGCGGAACCACTGGAGAAGTTAGTAATTCGAACAATAAAATGGCCATTTCATTCCATTAGGAGCCTTTTGGGCCGATTAGACTGCTTTCTGGATGGTTTTGATGGCATTATACATGGTGGTAGGAGGCCATCGTACACCACGAAAAATGGGCGTATTTGCACGCAGAAAAATCGCTCAACATACTCTTACTGGCTGCTTGTAGTAGACAGGGTAATCACCCCAGACTTTGTCGGCAACACCCATTTTGTAGAAACAGTAGTGCTTAGGTTGATTTTTTCTCAAAGTGCCCCCTCTAATTGGTTGGTGCAGGCATGCTTATGCACAGGAAAATGAGAGTTGCGGGAAGATCCTACTTCGTTAATAGAGAAGATCTTAAAGAGTGAGAGTAGATTCCAATCCATAGAAGCTTTTAAAGCATTAGGCCATAGAAGATTTTAAGGCATTAGGCCATCGAAGATTTTAGGCATTAGCCATCGAAGATTTTAAGGCATTAACGTTTTGAAGTAAGACATCGAAGGTTACAAAGCTGTGAAGGATTCACAGCCCATTGAAGAATCCTAACTTTAGAGTGCACCAAAAGAACAATTCGTAGAAAAAATACTTGAAAACTAGCAATTACAGAATCCACTAGGAAACAACACTAACTACTGGCAATACCATTAGCAGCATCACACAACCTAGTCCCCTACTATGCTCTCTTCTTGCCCTTGGACTTCTTGACGTCGGATCCACTGGCAGTAGCAGTGGCCTCCTCAGTCTTACCCTCCAAAGCGGCAGCAGCAGCCTCGGCCTCGGCCTTCTCCTTAGCATAAAACTCCTCGTGCAACTTCCGCTCAGCAATTTCAGCAAAGTACAATCCTCCCTGCAAAATAAAAACTCCAATCAACGCAATCACCGTCAAGAACTGAGAGGCAGCAATAACATTGATACCTGTGCCCATATCCACGTCACCCCATTCGTTGGCCAATGCACTGTTGACACCGATTCTCAAGTTGCTCAAGTAAATCACAATTCCAACCATCATTAATCCCAACGTGCCGTACTCAAAGTACTTAACGTCAGGCCGAGGCTTAAACAACTTGATGAAGCAGCCAATCAAGCCGAGTACAGCAACAAAATGCAAAATGTGATGCACCCTCATTGGGGCATTGGCCCAGGCAACATAGTGGGCCAACGATCTTTCAAATCCTTGCTCGTCATATCTCCACAAGGTGAAGAAATCGTAGGGCAAATTGCCGTAGATGACACCCAATGCGAAGGAGGTGGAGCAGAAAATGAGCACGGTGGCCACGGGGATCAAATCTTGATAGCTAATCATGCTGAAGATGAAGTAAATGTACAGGTGAAGTTTGGATGGTGATCGCCGCTGATACTTGTGGTTGGTACACGCCGCGATCTTATCAGTAAGGCATTCGACGTCTTTCAATCAGCACTAGATTGTGTGCAGACAATTTATTGGCAGATTTCTTGAAAAGTGGACTTTTTGTGGAACCAGTGAATTTGGTGTTGGGAAGGAATTAGGTGGATGTATCGGTAAACTGGAGTTTAATTATTGATAATCACAACCTACAAACTACTCATGTATCCATGTTCGGAAGTCAATGATGTTCGGAAAACAATGATCATGATAGAAGTGTGACTGTCATTTTACCAGCAAAAAATAATTTTGAGAACCTGAGTTCGATCACTATGTCCAAATGTTTCTGGATGTGATCAGGTACACGGTTTTCTATTGGTGAGCGTCCCACTAGGCAATAATTGCAATATCTCAAACAAGTGCTTGATTTCTATCGCAATTGTTCAATCGCAGTAGTAGATCAACAAGCAGCTTCGGAGCTAGGTGAGTTTTGATGACCATATATCTTTCATTCTAGTAACTATGAAGCAACTGAGTACTAGGGTTAGTCTATTTCGCTACTTTGTATCTGTATCATACGTGGATCTAGGTTTGCCCAATCGGATATTGAAAACATTCAGAACCTTGGGGCTTGATTGAAACTGATGAATTTTTGTGGTTTCTGCTTGGAGCATTGGGATGAAATGTTAACGAGAGAAGAGGTAGATTGTTCTCCTCGTTTCAGTTTTAGATTATTAACTTGATGCTATTTACACAATGTTGGACTTCTTTTGGGTTGAACTACAAGATTGAGTGGGTCAATCTTTCAGATGCCTCATACTCATACAATTGAGAAAGAGCTTTCAATTTGTCTACCCACGTTCTATAAATAATATCTATGGATAAAGTAGAGGCTCATACCAAGAATATATCCAATACCCATGATTAAGGAGGTCTCCAATAATGTTCTCCAATCCTAGTATTATTCCCTCAGTAATAGCTTTCGCACCCAAATTGAAATCTGAATACAGCTTCATTCCCAGCAGATGCACATTGAATTGTCATTGTCGACTACAAGATGTATAAAGGAAGTTCATCTCTCTTTCAGAGGAAGATCTCTTTTTTGAAATTGAAGGATAAACTGCTTGTAGTTGTTGGGCATTGGATATCAAAGTTCTATTCACACCCCAAATCAACTAATTTAAAAATGATCCCTCGCCAAGATTGCTATTTCTCTATAACTTTTTCGTTTCCTCTCTATGACTTCTGTCCGGTTTCTCTCTGATTTTCTATGTATCGTTTAGTTCACTGGCTCTTCTAGCTTTACTCCTAATCACCACGACAAAACAGAATGCAATAAAAGCATCAGGAAAGTCAGGAATATCACAAATAAAATGAATGCCACAAATTCCACAATTTCCACAAATTCCTCGAATATCTCCAAACCAACCTAAAATCCCCCTCTATCACCCCACCAAAAAATACCCTATCTCTAATCTCCAAAGCCACCTTCTCACTTCCGCACCAGCACTGCACAAATATCCACATTCGTACTTTTCCTCACAGCGTACTTACACTACGAACTTCACCTCACTATGAGAAGCATAAAAGCGGTTGTTGTTGGCGACGGAGGAGTCGGTAAAACCTGTCTCTTGATCTCCTACACCACAAACACCTTCCCCCACGACTACATCCCCACCGTTTTCGATAACTATTCGGCGTCGGTGATGATAGATGGTGAGCCCATAAAATTGGGACTCTGGGATACCGCCGGTCAGGCTGAATACGATCGGTTGAGGCCGTTGTCGTACCCACAAACGGAGGTTTTTTTGTGCTGTTTCTCGGTTGTTAGTCCCGATTCCTTCCAGAACGTCAAAGATAAGTGGATTCCCGAGATCTTGCACCATTCGCCCAAGGGAATCTTGATTATCTTGGTGGGAACCAAGGACGACTTGAGAGAGGATCCTCATGTGTTGGATGAGTTGCAGGAACGTAATCAGAAACCCATCTCGCTTTTACAGGGCCAGAAGTTGGCGAGAGATGTGGGTGCCATTCGCTACGTGGAGTGTTCTGCTGCTACGCTGTCGGGTATCCAGGAGCTTTTTGACTACGCCATTCGGTCTGTTTTGGATCCTCCGACAGCCAACCAGGATGTCAAAGATACTTCTAGTGTTCCAGTTCTGCTGCTGAACATTAAGGTTAGCGGTGGTGCGACGGAGGATAGAAGGAGGAAGATCCGGAGGGCCAAGAAGTGTTCTATATTGTGATTGGCTGCATGAGTTCACCGGCTCTAAATTCAAGACTGCCAACACTTTTGTCATCACTTTTGTCATCACTTTTGTCAACACCTTTGTCAACGCTTTTGTCAACACTATCCACCACCAACACTATCTTCCACCATCAAACATTGACTCATTTTCTTGAGCTGCCTTGCTCATTCTGTGATATTACTCCCCGCTCCTCCACTATTTCCTTTCGTCTGTTATCATACAAATTAATGAGGGTCGTCCTTATGGGTCTAATCTGCTGTCTAACTAGCATGTCGCCGCCCTTGATCTATTCTACAGGCGAACTCCCACTGTTTGGCTTCATGATCCCTCTATTATAATTGCAAGCGTTATACACTTCTATATAATTACTTATTTTTTTAGCATGGCTGCTCTGGCTGGATGCATTCCTCCCACCATTTCCTCCTTGTCCTCTTTCTTGTCGTCCTTCTTCTGTTTCTTCTTGCGCTCCTCGTCCAACTTCTCGTTCTTCTCCTTCAATTTCTTCTGTCTGTTGTCCAGGTTTCCTCCTCCTCCCACCGTGAGCTCCACGTTAATTTTCCGGTTTCTCATCACCGAGTGGTGCATTCCAAGTGCATGGTCCATTTTGCTCTGGATCTCTTGACCTTCGTTGTCAAACTCCAAAAATGCAATTCCCTTTTCTTTGCGGATGCGAACCCGGTCTGGGTTAGCGTTCTTGAAGTGTGCTACCAACTCTGCTTGTTGGACATCGTATGGGAGATTTCCTACAAAAAGAATGAACCGAGGCCCGGCACCGCCGTTGACCCCTTTGCCTTTTTTACCTCTTCTCGTCTTTCTTTTCTTTTTCGTGGGCTCTTCACCGGTTCCCTTTTCTGTGTTTTCTGTGTTTTCTGTATCTTTGACGTCTTCAAGTACTCTCTTCTTCTCGCTGGCAGCCTTCACCTCGGCCTTTTCCGCCTTTTCCTTTTCTCTTTCGTCCTTGGACTTTCTGAACGCCAACGCCTTCTGTTTCTTCTTGTTGACTTTTTCCTCTGCCATATTGTCCACTCTAAATTGTTGCAACTTTTCCTGTTGAGGGCATCGACTCCACTCGCTATGTGCAGAGAGGCATCACCTCCTCCTGATAACCAGCTAGGTTATCTCCATGACGTAGCCAACTGTGACAATTGGCCGGTAATCTCTATCCAATTTTTTTATTCGTTTTGTTGGTGTGTTTTTCTTTCTCTCTGGGTGCTATATCCTCACCCACCCATTGCATCAATAATGCAGAGGCTTATCTGTGAATCTGATATACGCTGCGAAACCCCAGAAACAATCACCAGTGCCACTCTGGTTCAAACCAGTGCACTGACGGCAACAATTACACCAGATCATTGTGATTGTAGTGGTAACTATAGGCAGCATGTCGACTCTAGGAATGAAAATAGAGCCGATTCGGGCCATATTCGCCAACTGGTGACTGAGGAGCAGGACTCGCGGGGCCGATCAATGGAAAGGAAGGCAGTAGGCGAGGAGACTGGCGATGTAGAGAAAATTGCCTTGATGGGGTTTGAGGGTGTGGTGCCTCGCCATAGACTCGAGGGTAAGCGGAAATCCGTGGGGAGAGAAGACAGCAACATACGGTGATGGCTTGTAAGTCAATTGTTAGGCCCGGGTCGTTGTATAGCCTGTGGTTGACATGTACACCAGTCAGCGTTGTTCCTCGATGTTCCTTTCACTTGTTCATCTTAGAATCGCTCCCCAGCCATTGAATCTGGCTGTCGTTCTCTCCTACTTAAATGACCGTTTTTTTTTTTTGTCAATAAGAACAAATACGATCTTTGGCATCTACCATAGTAGTCAGGTGTGGTTATTGTGCTTTTATTGATGTGAAATATGCTGTTTTTAAAGTAGATATTGCCCTTTTGATTGTAGTTCTTCCTTGAAGTATGGTTGTGCCCTTTGGAACCTTACTACATACTGATCTTATATCGACGCTTTTGCTGTCATTTTTCTTGATGCTGTTGTTGCTCTTGTCTTTATAAAATGCTCCTACTTATTGCTCTCCGCATACAACTCCTCGTACATCGTCTTCAACGAATTGTATGCGTTCGACACCTTCTGTAGCTTTTCCTCAAGCTCAGCCTCTCTGCCCCTCGAAGCTTCCTCTTCCTGGCCCAGCTTAAACTCAAATTCCTCATGTGCCTTCCTCTGAAGCCATTCTTGAAACTCCACCTCGTCCTTCTCCACACCTGGAATCTGCATCGTCACCACATGTTCAAGCGCATCGGGCGAAACAAGAACTCGCTTCAATCCCGGCAATAGACGGTGCTTCTTCTCAAACTCAGACTCGCCATTAAGGGTCTTGGTCGAGTGGACTCCTACCTCAAGGTAAGCAATGCCAGATTTGCATGGTGTAAACGTCTTCACCACCTGTTTGGTAACAACATCGCTAACAAACACTCGGCCCGTGGTGTCTCCCGAAACAAGCAACATTCCGTCTAGAGAAATGGCCATGGTAGTTGGCGTGGAAGTACCGTCCTGGTGATGGACAAATGTGTGGTGTAGATTTGGGTCACTCTCCACAGTCACAATCTTGCCGTGACCGCCAACGGCCTCCAACACGTGGGTGAACTGGTTGACCACATACATATCGACTTGTCTGATTGTTCCATCGTTGAGTCCGGCGTAAAGTGCTCTGCCGGCGGGGTCACGGGCAATGCACTCAACGGGAACAGAAAAAACAAACGTTGTCAATAATGATTTGGTGCTCACGTCGTATACTCGGAGCGTTCCATCCGTGGATGCTGTGTAGAGACGCAAGTCGGAAAGGAGCGTGGAAGCCGACACTTCAATGTCGGTGATAGCCAAAGAATGGTCGGAAAACGATGCGTAGGGCTTGGCAGCGCTGGAATCCTCACTTACCAAGTCTAGTGTTCTCCATACCATCACTCGCGAGTCAAGACCTCCTGTAAATACAAAAGTTCCACATTTCGAGAATTTTATCACCGAGATCTCTTGGTAATGGGCATCTTTCACACACAACAAGTTTCCTGAGCTGATTTCCCACAAGTACAACTTTCCCGATGTCGATCCTGCCGCAAGAAGCCATGGTACAGAATATGCTGGTTTGGTATCGTTAGTTCCAGTCAATGGGTGGTGGGCCACTCGGAGACACGCCATGTTCTCTGGAACAGGAAACCTCTGGTCGGCACTTTCCTTTCCCCACGAGTAGCTGGTGATGAGCGCCTTGTTTCTTCCGGCAATAAAGAGTCTTTCGCCCGAACCCATTCCAGTTAGAGCAGCGCCGTAGCGGGGACAGTCAGCATTTCTGAATGAGGCAAAATGGTGGGACGTCTGGATGGACGAGATTGCTCCAAGGGATTCCTGGGACTTTTTGTCGGCGGGATCACCCTCGGTTATATAGAATACTGCTTCGTCCATGATTTTGGATGAAAAGTAGTAGGCGTGTGCAGAAGCTCATCGCTGCGAATCGTGGAGATGGAGGACGGGTGAGAGATTGGGAGAATAAAGAAAAATAGATTAATACAATTATACAGAGAGTATAGATTTAGAGAATGTCAGAGAGCATATTGAGAGAGCTTTAGAGAGTATAAGCTGGGACAGCTTTAGAGAGCATATTGAGAGAGCTTTAGAGAGTTTAAGTTGAGAGAGTATTTTTTTATTGGGTGCTCACCGACCATCGATGGGACATGGGAAACCTGTGTGGTCTTCAGATAGTCAATCTTCAAAGGACATCTAGAAGTTCAAAAAAGCAGAAGGGGAAGAAACCACTGAAGTACAGGAATCGACCCCGATCCTATGTGAGAACTATCGTGTTATCCATTACACATTTTCGAAAATTTTATGGCACTGTTGGCGAGAGAAAGAGTCCTGTGACTGAGAAGACTCAGAAATAGTGCTGAGGAGAAACAATTCGTAGGTGGATGATGAAGATCAGGTAAAAATCCCATTTCAGTAAAAAGGTCCGGTTCTTCAAATTTTCCTCTTCCTTCAAATCTAATGGTGAGGAACAATGTAACTTTTTTTTCAGTTGTGGCCAGTTCACGATATTCTGTAATTCGCAGCAATTCTTTCTGCGTCTATAAGCAAATGCCCACCACAGAATTTACAAATCACCAATAAAAAATATAAAAGCCTTTCAAATGCAAAATATAATCATCGCCCATCCACTATACTTCGTTAATTTCCCATACTATCGACCCCACTCCTCTTGATCTCTAAATATCATACCTTCAATTCGTTCACGTCCTACATCTCACACCCACGTCTCACACCTACGTCTCATACCTTCGTCTCGCATCCTACACCTTATTCTCCACTAACAGGTATCACTTTCCACCATGCCCATCGATATTATCTCCACCGCCTATTTCGATGGCCCCGGAGCTATTCCCGGATGGAATCTCTTCAAAACTTACGCCCCCTTCGTCGCCTCAGTCGCCGCCATCAAATTCTACTTTGGTGGAGCTTCCAACTCTTGGAACAGAGATATGCACGGACGTGTTTTCATCATCACAGGAGGAACTTCTGGCGTGGGTGCTCAGGTAGCCTACGATTTGGCCATGAAAGGGGCACAGCTCATTTTGTTGTGCAGATCCACCAGCGATGCCTGGACTACAGAGTACATTGAAGATTTGCGACAGAAAACCAACAACTTCATGATCTACGCCGAGCAATGCGATTTGTCGCTGCTCCATTCGGTAAGACTATTTGCCACCCAATTTTTGGATAATCAGCCGCCACGTCGTTTGGACGGAATCATCTGCTGTGCAGCAGAATGCTTACCAAGAGGCACTCCACGACAATTGTCCGTGGACGGTGTCGAGCTGCAAATCGCCATCAACTACTTGTCGCACTACCACTTGGTGACGCTCTTGAAGCCATCCATGCACGTGCAGCCGCCTGATCGTGATTTCCGAGTTGTTCTCACCACTTGCTCTTCCCAGGCATTGGGAGAAATCGACCAAGATGATCTCCTATGGGAATCTCGCCAATATCCCGTCTGGAAGCCATGGTCGGTGTACGGAACATCGAAACTTTTGCTCGGGATGTTTGGTCGGCTGTTCCAGAGAGATCTCAACAACTACGTGAGAAAGGACAAGGCGCCATGCAACATCAAGGTCTCTGTAGTGAACCCAGGGCTCATGCGGTCGCCGTCGACGCGAAGATTCTTGTCGATGGGGTCGATTTTGGGATTGCTCATCTACTTGTTGTTCTACCCAATATGGTTTCTTTTCCTCAAGTCCAGTGGACAAGGTGCGCAGTCGCTACTTTTCGCCATAGCATCTCCTATTCTTGGAGCTCAGGACGGAGGAAATCTCATCCAGGAATGCAAGATTGTCACCAAGGGCCGCAAAGAGCTCTGGGATTATGAATTGCAAGATATGGTGTATGCGAAAACGGCCGAGTTGATTGGTGCGTTAGAGAAGCAGTCTGCGATTGAGAGAAAGAAGGCAGAAAGGGCCAATGGCGGCGATGAAAAGAAAAGGGCCGAGGAGCTCAAGAGAAAAGAGGATCTTCAAGAGAAACCCCTCAACGAAGATGAACTTGACTACAAGCTTCGAATGATGAAGAAGTCATTGGGACTTCCCATGGGGACGGGAAGCGAGACGGTGTTTTCCGAAAGCAAGTCGCTGGGTTTGAAGTCGAAGTCTAAGTCAGGGAAGCGGTAGGTAGTTAGAAAGACAAGGGAAGTAGAGAAGAAGGGAAGTAGAGATGAGAAGAAGAAGAGAAGTAGAGAAGAAGAGAAGCTAAAAACAGAAGAAGAGAAGCTAAAAACAGAAGAACAGAAGCTAAAAACAGAAGAAGAGAAGAAGAGAAGAGCAAATTCGAGGACCATAGAAAAGGCCGGAGAGAAGGTTTCCGCATCACCAGTTCAAGTTGACCACCTTCATCCTAACGTTTATTCTTCAATCGTTTATAAATCAGTAGTTTATTCATCAATCGTTTGTTCATCAATAGTATTTGTGCAATATGCTGCAACCTATATCGTATCGCCTCTTCGTCTTATCGCCTTTTTGCCTTATCGCCATTCGCAGTCAGTTGCCTTGTTCCTGCCTTAATGCTCTTCCTGTCTCTGACCCTGTCTCCGATCTTGTCTCCTCCTGCTTGTACTATCGTTGATCGCAGATGCTAATTTCCTGTCCTAGCTCACAATCATGCAACGAAGGAATCCCTGTTACCAAATTCATTGCCTCCCATCCACCAAATGGCCCATGGCCCACAACTGTAATTGGCCCCAATCCCAAATGGCCACAGCTGGCCCGACCATCACCATCATTCTCCCCCACCAATCAACCGTTTTCTATTTCTAATTGTTGCTACATCTTGCCCTCTCCCCCCATTCTGGCGGTTGATTCCTTGTCTTCTCCGCCACTTAGGTGGCTGCACATTATCTCCGCCAAATCGCCCCTGCAGACACCTCTATCTCACCAATTAGAAGTGTCGACGGCATCCACAGAATCACTGTCTGCCGGGTCACGTGCTTATCTGGCCCAACTGTCCATTACATCACGGCCACTTCGCTCTTCATCAATACTTCTCCACCAGCGGCCAATCTTGCGGTGTGTTTCCATTTGCATTCTGTTGCTGACACGCGGCTAAGTTTCGGCTCCTCGACAATCGTTTGCCTCCGGCCCTTGTTACCTGATTTGTTGCCGATTTTGATTCTCAACGTTTTCGCTCGGCCCGAATCTCCCGTCCTCCACCACGAATTCTCTACCGGGAATTCTAAACCTCACCGCCCCGCAGCTTTTGCATCTCCAGCTTCTGATTCGTCCGCTCGCCGGCCTCGTCCTCGACTCCCCCCTCCCGAATAGTCACCATTCCTCTATATCCTCCCTACCATCTCAAAAAGCTGAGAAAAATCATGGATGCGCCAAATGGAGGCACTCTCCAGGCCAAACCGCCGGTGAGCTCGCTCACAAAGCTTTTGAGCGAGAATAACTCGACCATTGCCTCGCAGAACGTCCTGCTGACCTCGCTAGATCACATTCCCAAGTCGGATCCGGTGTCGTCTCCTCCCAGCGACGTTCCCGAGTCCGACGTTGTGGCAAACCTTGGCGGTCTCACCATCGATACTTCTGGTGTCGCCATACGTGGCGCTATTGGCGAGAGCCCCACCCTGATTGGCTATTCTCCCAGAACGAAAGGGGATCACCACCCGCTTCCTGGGGTTCTGCCTCTGCAGAGAGCCCCTGTGGTTGTTACCGGAGGGTTTGAGCCGTTTTCTCCAAACGATTCTCCGTCGTCTCGCATTGCTTACCAACGTCCTCCCGTCCGGGGTCAGTTCTCGCTGAGCCCAAGAATCAACAGAACAAACTCGGTTTCTCACACGTCATTCTTTTCCACTGGTGGATATGGAGGTGAGAGTTTGTCCTCGTCCATTCCCTACGGTGTCCCCGGGGGGCGTGGCCATAGCTCGTCTCTTGGCAAATCGAACGGCTTTGGAAGTTCTTCGAATCTTTCGAATGCCTTGCAATCGGCTACTCCATCTCTGGACTACGTTCCAAACTTACCGAACGGTCAGCCCATTCAGTCGATTCATTTTCTGTCTCCCCAGGTGAGTTCTTCATCCATCGAGCCTAGATTTGTGATTTCCAAGCAAAGAATTGCCCAGGCTCAGGCTCAGCACCAGGCCGCCTCGTTGGGCACCTCTGGTCGCCTGGGTTCTCAATCGAGTCTTTCATATTTCTTTTCCTCAAAGAAGGGCCCGAAAAGCAATACATCCTCCACAGACTTGGGCTCGTTCTACAACAATGCCGTCCCGGAGAATAATGTGTTTGCAACTTCTCCATCGTCATCTTCATCCACGGAGTCTGCGAACCCATATAGCACCTCGAGGCACAACTCCATGGCTAACTTGAAGAGATTCTTCAAGAAGAATGCCTCGTCGTCACAGCCTATCCCCGTTAGTAACTTGTCGTCATCGTTGCGTTCCAGCCAGATGAACTCGTCCAACACCACACCTGTGAGCAGCTCCTACTTCAATGGCACCTACACCACGCAGTCAGTGACATCTGCAACTTCCGATGCATCTTACTCGCATTCGCCAGGCGGATTCATTGGATCTTCTAGTGTTAGTAGAACTTCTTCCTTGGTTCGGGGCCCTCTCGATAGGAAGGGCTCGGTTCTGACATTGATCAACCAACATCACAACCTGCTTCCGTTTTCTAAAAGATACAGCAAGTTTGGAGAAAGCTTGGGCGCTGGTGCTGGTGGTGCTGTCAAGCTAGTTACTCGACTTTCTGACAAGAAGACGTTTGCCGTGAAAGAGTTCAGACCAAAGTACCAGAACGAGAGCAAGCGAGACTATGCCAAGAAGATTACTGGCGAATATTGTATTGGTTCGTCATTGAAGCATCCCAACATTATCGAAACCGTTGAAATCTGCTACGAGAACGAACGTATCTTGCAGGTTATGGAGTACTGTGACTACGATTTGTTTGCTATTGTCATGTCGAACCAAATGTCTAGAGAAGAGATTAACTGCTGCTTCAAGCAAATCTTGTCTGGAGTCCATTATTTCCACTCTATGGGACTCGCCCACAGAGATTTGAAGTTGGATAATTGTGTTGTTGATTCACGTGGTATCGTCAAGATTATTGATTTTGGCTCGGCCGTTGTCTTCTCATATCCATTTTCAAAGACATTGATTGAGTCTCTGGGTGTTGTTGGCTCGGATCCATACTTAGCTCCAGAAGTTTGCGTGTTCAACAAATATGACCCTAGACCCGTTGATGTGTGGTCCGTTGCGATAATCTACTGCTGCATGATCCTCAAGAAATTCCCGTGGAAAGTTCCCAAGTTAATTGACAACAGTTTCAAGATGTTTGTTACCCGAAATGATGGCATCTCATTTAGTGATGCCCTTCTTCAGACCAAGGAACTGAGACCTAATCAAACCCAGTTGGGCAACGAAGTCATCAACGAAGGCATCGAGTTTGAAGCACCACAAAACGGGCCTGAGGAAGGCAGCGCACACACTTCCAACGAGATGGGTGCTGGCAGGTTGTTACTTGCATTGCCAGAGGACTGTCGTCCGTTGATTGGGCGCATGGTTGACTTGGCGCCCGCCTGCCGTATTTCTGTTGAAGAATGTTTTGAAGACGAGTGGTTGAAGTCTGTGAACATGTGCTCCGTCGAGGAGCGCATCAACTCGGACGGAACCATCGTTGACCAGGTGTTTAAGTGTGACGACCACGACCATACCACGGTGGACCAATCTATCGCCCACATTGCTGCATTTGATAAGAAAAAGAAGTGACCTTCGTGTAATTATAACTAAATTGAGAATACATGTGAAAAGAACCATTATCAAGATCATTTCCCTCCATTTTCTATATACATGGTCTATCGTTCGTAATGAGAATGCCTATGGCTCCACCCTCACACCAACAGCCTCCGCAGTCAGAATAACAGCACCGCAAATCGCCTTCAAGTCCACATTCTTGTGCCTTTCGTCAGTTTTCTTGATATTTGCAATCTCATAAACGTGTTTCAAAGAGATCTTGCCCACAATGTTATGGGTGGCCTTGTCGCTTCCCTTAGACACTCCAGCGGCTTTCATTATAAGCCACGACGTAGGAGGAGACTTCATCTCGAATGTGAAGGATCTGTCTGGCTTTACTGTTAGTAAAACTGGGATTGGAGTTCCTGGCTGGTAGTGGGCAGTTCTTGCATTGAATTCCTTGCAGAAATCGATAGCTTTTACACCTTTTGAACCCAAGGCTGGGCCGACAGGCGGAGCAGGAGCTGCTTGGCCTGCTCCAACAATCAACTTAACCAATACGTTTTTGGTAGACATGGTTAATGGTGGACAGAAATGTAACTTGGATTTTGTAGAATTTTTTGAGGATGTACGGGTGTGGGCCGGTAGCTGGAGATGATAGAAAGAGGACGAAGAAACTAGACTGGTCAGAGATATTGACGAGGGATTAAAAATAGATAGAGCTGTTTCGTTTTTCATCTTCGTTTTTGTGTTTATGTTTGTGCGTGCGCCGTGTTCATCTCTGGACTAGTTCAGACTACTTCGCAGTATCAAATGGTTTGAATTAAACAGTATGATCGTAGTAGATGCAAATTATTGGACTTGGCCATTTTCAAGTGTGTATTGTATGGCTGTGGAGACTCTTTATCCATCCATGAATCCCCAATTTCCCGAGTCTAGATCTCCTCCGTAAATCGCAGTCGTGAGTTGTTACTATGACCCTCTCCTTCATGTGTCCACAATTTATTCGGCTCCCGATTGAAGAAAAGATCGTCTTCCAGATCATACTCCGAGGATCGGTGGCGATCGAGGTCATTCTGCACAGGATAACCAGGACTGGGGTGTTCTGAAGAGGGCAACACATCGTCCCGACTCTCGGAAGGACCCTCATGCATGGTGGACATCGGGTTGTAAATAGAATTCAAGCGAGAATGCTGTTTCACACTGCCACCGCTAGAGTTGGGCCCCCCACTGCTCTGGCCAGTGTTGCTTCCACTTGTACGGAACACCGAGTCGAGATTGTTGCTGTTCGACACTCCACGGTACTCAAAGTCGTCGTCAGTGTCCTGAGGGAAGGCACCAGCAGCTGCAGCGTTGGGGTGGCCCTCCAAGTCCAGATATCCTGACATAGGAGCCGAGGCAGATGTCGCTTTGGAACCAAAGATTTTGCGGAAACCTCCAAACTTCTCGTTCAGGTTTCCCGAACTATCGTCGGCGAAATCAGGCAGCTGGTTGGTCATCTTTCTTCTACGTTTCTTCATGAACAAGAAAAGCACCACGAGCGAGCCAATCAAGATGGTTCCACCAATGGAGCCCACCAATCCGCCAATCAACTTGGCGTTCTTGTCGGTGTTATTAGAGCCATCGTTAGTGTTGGCAGACAGAGCAGCAGTGGGGATAGTAATCAAAGTGGTGATGGTTGTGTCTGGCAAGACACTAATGGTGGAGACAACCTGGATGAAAGAAGATGAGGAGGCCAGGGAAGTCACGAATGAGGACGAGGACGACGACAGCGACGAGTGGCTCGAGGAGGAAGTGGAGGAAGGAAGCGTCGAGGATGAGGAGGGAGAACTTGACGAAGTCAGGGAAATCTCCAGCGAGGTGGAGAATGACGATGTCAGCGAGGAAGAGAATTCCGACGACAGAGACGAAAACGACGACGAAGTAGAAGACGATAACGACGAGGAAAACGGCTCAGAAGACGAGGAAAATGACGACAACGACGACGACGACGACGAAATTTCCGACAGTGACGTTGTTTCAATCGACGATGAGGAAGGGAAGACCAACGATGAGGACGAAAATGTCAGAGAAGAGGTGGACGACGACGACGACGTCGTAGGCGAAACCTCGCTTGAGGAAGACTCAGATGTCGATGAAGACGAAGTCGATGACGAAGACTCGGTTGTCGATGACGAAGACTCAGTTGTAGATGACGAAGACTCCGTTGTCGATGACGTCGACGGCAGCGTCTCACTTGATGTTGACAGCAGCAGCGACAGTGTTGAAGACGTCTCTGTCGTCAGCGAAGACGTTGGCGTCCCAGAAGAAGTCTCTGGAGTTAAGATGCTGGACGAAGATGTGGAAGTCGTCAGTTCAGTAGACGAAGAAGTCGTCAGCAGCGTCGTGAGCAGCAGCAGCAGCGTCAGCGTCAGCAGCGTCAGCGGATCCAAAGTGAGAGGCAGCGACATTGAAAACAGCAGCAGAGTGAAGTCAGAAGACGAAGTAGTCGAAATATCGGTGACCAACGGCGTGGAGGAGGTGGAGTCGGAGGACATTTCGGATGTGTGCAGGGCGGAGGATGAGGGAGGCAGCAACGATGGCAGCAACGGCAGCGCCAGCGAGACAGAAGGGAGCGACGACGACGAAATGGTGGTGGACGGCGGCGAAGACGGCAGCGGCGAGATTATAAGGGAAGTGGTGTTGTCAGCGCCGGAAGTATATCTTCTAAAAATAGAGAGCTTCATTGCGCCGTGCAGGGGAGGATTTCAGGCAGGTGAGGATTTCAGGCAGGATGATTCCAGGCAGGTGGGGGGATTAGGAACGAGATAAGGAAGTTGATGCGACTAGGTGGTGGTGGAAGCTTGATGGAGGAGACGTAGAAACCTCACGATGAAATATCAACTAGCGAAAATGGCCATAGACGGGTCCACAAGCAAAGACCCTCGGAGAGATCAAATGTCGCAGGAGAACGTGGCCGAGAGAAGGTCGATAGCGGAATGACCAGGAGTGAGCACGATCCCGTTGAAAAGATGGACTAGGTAGTTCTTGCGGAGCGGTCGATGAGTTGCAAGTGCCGATCTGCCCTAGATAAATGGTCGTTAGGCATGGGTGGTTGCTAGGAGATCGTCTGCTACGAAGGTCCCAAGGAGGTAAATTACTTGCATGATGCAGGAAGGGACACTGTTAGTGGAGGAGATGGGCAAGTAAATGCGAGTGGCAACCGGCCGGGAAGGCCGGTCGGTGGAAGGATCGGGGCGACAACCAATAGAAATGCCCAAAACGCTGCTCACAAACTCCTCCAGTGGCTTGACCTCCGAGGTGCTGCAGATCTCCTCTAGACCGCAAGGGGTCGCACTGGCCGGAACGGCTTGGCCCTGTATCGCACCATCATCACCGGCACACCTGCAGTGCGAAAGACTAATGACGAAGGTTAAGCTCCCGAAGTTCCTTGAAATGTGGAGATGAGGGGCGAAGTCTCTGCCGATTGCTGATGACGCACGGACAGCACGGTGCAGGGGGAGAACAAGCCGATCATAGATCTCACAAGATTTCCTATGTGGGTAGTTTGCGAGTAATTTCTCCCACTGTATGAATCTCTGCACAATGCTCGTAATTAGTTCCGTAATTCACAACACCATTTCCACAACACACTGCTATTTGTAGAATAAGGTACGGTCATTAAACCGTCATCAATTCTGTCTCAGCCACCTCTCCCCACCTCTTGCTATCCTCATCTACCTCTCCCCACTTCTTACTATCCCATCCACCTCTAACTATCTCCCTCCACCTATCCTCATCTACCACTAACTATTCTGAACGGCCTGGAACCCCTTTCCACTAACAACTCCCATCCAGTCGCCACTATTCCGTCGCCAACACACATTGTTCACTTCTAGTTCCTCCAGGTACGCCAAAACGGGTGTGTCGACTATACACGTTGCCTCTATCCCTCGGGCCTTGCGTCCACTGCAGTCCCACACTAGTGCCTGGCAATCGTCTCCTCCAGTGAGAAGACTGTTGGAGTTGGGATGCCATTCGATGTCGTTGATGGCACCAGAGGTAATTCCGCCAAACAGACCGTCGAGAGTCACCACCGGCATCCCGGGCATGCGCATATCGATTATAAGAACCTGGTTCAGATTGACCCCGATGGTGGCCAAGTAGTTCTGGTCGATGTTCGATGTCAGAAGCTTCAACAACGCTTGCAGATTGTAGTTTGCCGCAGGAACTCCCGCCATGGGCGGAGGCGTCAGTGTTGGCTCGTAGATGATGGTGGAATGCTCCAACGATCTCAAGTCAAATACCCGCATGCTGCCGTCGTTGCTCACACTGGCAAAAACGTTGGTAGACTGGTGGATGAACTTGACGTCGAAAACCTCCGAATCGTGCGCAATCAATTGTGTTTTCACCTGCGCCGTGTTCTCCTTGTCTCTTCCCATGCTTCGGTTCAAGTCCCACACTGTGCATGTTGTGTCGACCGACAGCGTAATTAAGATGCTTGAATCGGTGGCATTCCAGTCGAACGACGTCACCGGTGGAAATGTGTTGAAGTCGTGTGCATCCAGCGTGCTGTTGGCCGTCGAGTTGTTGGCCAATAGATGAGTCTGGACAATGGTGGGTTCGGGCGAGTATTCCACCTTGTACAAACGCAAAACCTCAGAGGAGGCCGCTAGCCGCTCTCCGAGTCCTCCATTAAGTATTTGGGGGTCCCACTGCAAGTGCGTCACGGGATAATCTACAGTAATCTGGGCTACTTTCTGAAAGTCGAATTCTCGAGAAAGCGCCGGCAGCGACTCCTTGGACGTGTTCAACTCTTCAGAGCTGTTGCTGCTTTGCGCCGAAACGGGCGACTCTACCGAATTCACTCTTTCCTGACCAAATCTGTCTGAGGAATCGTCGTCTTCTCTCCGCCGAAAAGATTGGCCATGTACAATCAGAATTCTGTTCTGAAATCCTTCACGAAACGAGCTGAGGGCCACCCAGTCGCTATTGAACAGAACCACCCAGTCTGCTGCATAGAGAGGATACTGCGATCCATAATATGAGCTTCTGGTCTCCATTTGGCTGTTGTATGAATCTTGCTTCTCAAGTGGATAACTGCCGTAGGGAAAACGTTGGGCTTGCGAGTTTTGAGGATATGCAACTGGGTAGTTGGTATAGGACAGAACTCCTGACACAGATGCATGCTTGGCTCTGAGGCTCTGCCACTCCATGGCAATTTTGAATGTGGGGAGAGTAGTTCTAATTATGTGTGTTCGGGCTTATGTTGCGCGTCGTGCACTGTTCAAAACTAGGGGGAAGAGTGGAGACTGTGGGGGTACAGAGGTGGCTATTTTTGATTAAGTGCGGTAATTTGATCCAGAATATGGGATGCAATGCATTTTTCTCTTTTTCACTTTCTTGTACCAGGTATGACGGTTGAAATAGATGGGAAGTGTACCAGGGCACGTGACTTCCAGCGGTGATCCCCACCCAAATTGAATTCAAGTTGAAAAGCTAGAGGAAATGGGGGGGTCGAAAAAATGTCAAAAAATGGGAAGTTAAAGAAAATTAGTCTAAAACTTGGAAGTCAAGAAAATGATATTTCTAGAACTTGAAAGTCTTCGGCATTTCTCTACAACCGTTGTCAATTCTATCGATCTATCTAACATTATCTTGTGTATGTAGGCGCACTAGCATCCATCCTTTCCCATGCAGGCTTATCAATGGCTGCTACCTATTCTAATTTACATAGCTCACTCTGCAAGCTCCTCAACAGACGGACACGTACAAAGCAAGTTCATGTCACCGTAGGTATCATCCAAACGGGCAACTGTTGGCCAGCACTTCGACACCTTCAAGTATGGAAGTGGATATGCAGCTTGCTCTCTAGTGTAGCCCCGAGCTTCCCAATCTTCCTGGCTGGTCGACACAATGTCAACAAGCGAGTGTGGGGCGTTCTTCAATGCGAGTCCAAGAGGCTCTCCGTTAGCGTAAGCATCGATTTCAGCACGAATCGACAACATGGCTTCCACGAAACGGTCCAATTCCTGCAAGTTTTCCGACTCAGTAGGTTCCACCATCAACGTTCCGGCAACTGGGAACGACATAGTTGGAGCGTGGAATCCGTAATCTTGCAAACGCTTGGCGACATCGATGGCCTCAATACCAATGGATTTGAAGTCGCGCAAGTCAATGATGAACTCGTGGGCACAATGCTTGATACCTTCCTTGACTGAGGCAGAGTGGTCAACATACATGATCTTGTATGAGTCCTTCAAACGATCCAACATGTAGTTGGCGTTCAACATGGCAAGTGCAGAAGCGTAAGGCAACCCTTGGGCTCCGAGCATCTTGATATAAGAGTAGGAAACAGGAATGACAGCAGCAGAGCCAAATGGCGCAGAGTTGACGGCCCTGATGGACTCGGCGGTGGCGTGGGGAGTCGAAACAAAGTGGTGAGAAGGTAAAAATGGAACCAAACGCTCGGCAACACACACAGGACCCTGGCCAGGACCTCCTCCACCGTGGGACAATGCAAACGTCTTGTGGATGTTCAAGTGACAGACGTCAGCACCCAAATCGCCCGGAGAAGTCAACCCAACCTGAGCGTTCATGTTTGCACCATCCAAGTAGACCAAACCACCGTGCGAGTGGACAATATCGATGGCCTGGCGCACGCCCGGCTCAAACAATCCGTATGTCGATGGATATGTGATCATGATCGAACAAAGACTATCCTTGTACTGCTCAGCCTTAGCCTCCAAGTCCACCAAATCGATCAGACCGTTGTCCAAGCACTTGACTGCAACAACCTTAAGGCCACACATGGCAGCACTGGCAGGGTTGGTTCCGTGTGCGGAAACGGGAATCAAACAGACGTTTCTCTTCTCGTGCTCGCCACGAGACTTGAAGTACTGACGAATGAGAGACAATCCAGTGTACTCACCCTGGGCACCGGAGTTGGGCATGAGGGTAGTAGCAGCAAAACCAGTGATGTCGTTCAAGTCTTGCTCAAACCCTTCGATCAATTCCTTGTAGCCCAATGCCTGGTCGATAGGAGCGAATGGATGGATCTGGGAGAATCCTGGCATCGACAACGTCTGCATTTCGACGGTAGCGTTCAACTTCATCGTGCAAGAACCCAATGGGATCATGGAGTTGGCCAACGACAAATCCTTGCTTTGCAACAAGTGCAAGTACCGCAACATGGCCGTCTCGGAGTGGTGGGCGTTGAACACCTCGTTGGTCAATATTTCGTCAGTTCTAGTGAGCTCGGCATGAATCTCAGGAAGATCTTGGGGCAAGGAGGCAGGGGAGCCAGTGAAGAGAGCAATTAAGTTTTCCAAGTCAGTCTGGGTGACGGCCTCGTCAAACGAGACGCTGACGGTAGAGTCGTCGACCTTGAACATGTTGATTTCGTAGTCTGCCAAAGCCTTGGCCAAAATTTCGTCGGCAGAAGTTCCACCCAACTCCACAGTCAAGGTGTCGAACCAGCCCGAGTTGAGGATCTTGTGCGAGGAGTTGTTGGCGATGCTATCAGCGAGAATAGTGGTGAAGCCGTAAACTCGAGATGCAATGTTTCTCAATCCATGAGGGCCATGGTACACGGCATACATAGCAGCCATGTTGGCCAACAAAGCCTGTGCCGTACAAATGTTGGAAGTAGCCTTCTCACGCTTGATGTGCTGCTCACGAGTCTGCAAGGCCAACCGCAATGCTGGCTTACCCAATCTATCCTTGGACACACCGACAATTCTTCCGGGAATCTTACGGGAGAACTTATTGGTAGTAGCGAAGAAAGCAGCGTGAGGACCTCCATAGCCGAAGGGAACACCAAATCTCTGGGACGTACCCAAAGCGATGTCGGCGCCGAAATCCGATGGTGGCTTCATCAATGTCAACGCAAGTAGATCGGTGGCCATGGCGAAAAGACCCTTGACACTGTGGATGACGGAGCCAACTTCAGTAAAGTTGTGAACAGAGCCATCGGTGGCCGGATATTGCACCAAAGCACCGCAAACGTCGGAGGCGATGTTCTTCAACTCGGCAACTCCCTCGGATGTAGACAACGGAAGCTTAACAATCTCCACCCCGATGTTTCCACCACGAGACAAAAGCACATCGATGGTCTGAGGATGAACCTTGGAATCCACCACGTACTTCTTCTTTTTGTTACGCAGATGGTGGAAAGACATGGACATGGCCTCGGCGGCAGCAGTTCCCTCATCCAAGAGAGAAGCATTTGCCATAGGCAACCCCGTCAATGACAGAACCATGGTCTGGTAGTTGAGCAACGACTCCAAACGGCCCTGGGAGATCTCGGGCTGATACGGAGTGTATGACGTGTACCACTCAGGCGACTCCAACAAGTTTCTCTGGATCACTGGCGGCACCATGGTGCCGTAGTAGCCTTTACCAATAAATGACTTGACGATCTTGTTCTTTCCGGCCAATTCGTGCAAGTGATCCAACATTTGCAGCTCGGTGAATCCGTTTTCGGGCTGCACAGCCAACGCACGCTTCACCAACACGTGTGGCGGGATAGTGGCAGCAAGAAACTCGTCCATATCTCCATATCCAATCGTCTTGAGCATATGGGAAACATCTTCTGGAGTTGGGCCAAAATGGCGTCTGGAGAATGTGTCGAGACCGGCATAGGTGACCTTCTCCTTCGACGGATTAAAAACTTTTTCGTAGTTGGCGCTCAGGGTGTTTGCTTGAGTTGCCAAAAGTCTTGATAACGATTGTGATAACGGCTGCGAGATTCTAGCGACACGAGGAACGCATGCTGAAACTCGAAGGGCGCGAGATGCACGCATCAAAGATCTTGCCTGAAACATAGCAGACAAATACCAAAGAGAGTAAATCAGAAAAAAAAACGTTAGTCCGGTTAGTTGGAGATGGCGGTTCTTAAATCGGAGAGATGGACATCCGAGTCACCGGGCGCTATCGGTATGACTCTGATGGTGGTGCACATAGGCGTAACTACTGATGACTCGGAAGGATAATCCCGGGGCAATGAGACTCTGAAGGATTAGAATTAGGGGGCTCTGCATCGATCTCAAGGGAAAATTTTGCATGTGAATAACTTCGGGATTCGTGTTTTGGCAGAACGTTGGAATTTTTCATGGGGTCGTGGTTTTAGGTTCTTTCTGCTACACCAGGTTCAAAACTAATTATACGTAAAATTCAATAATAGTATATATCAGCTTACTTCTTAGCAGCCTTCTGAGCAGCCTTGGTGACCTTACCGGCCTTGTCAGACTTCTCAACAGCCTTGATGACACCGACGGCAACAGTCTGTCTCATGTCTCTCACGGCAAATCTTCCCAATGGTGGGTAGTCAGTGAAAGCCTCAACACACATTGGCTTGGTTGGCACCATCTTGACGATAGCAGCGTCACC